>VDFB02363344.1:18365-66793 GCA_007258455.2 Sequoia sempervirens
GGATGCTCCTACATCAATAGAAGTGTATTGATGTTTCCCTCATTTAGAAGTATAGAAACAATGTTTAAAACTATATTATTTAAGATAAGTTTTGATAGAGCCAAATCAAATTTAATTAAGGATACAATTGAAATATTTTTGTACAAAGCATGAAGTGCATGTACGTCAATCTATATAATTTTTCTAACAAGCAAATAATACAACTTTAATCTCTTCAAAAATGTTTATGTCAATAATAACAATTATATGCATGTTCACACATTTATGTGGGTTGATGATTTTATTTTTGATATATTATTCCACCAACTAATTGGAATCAACATTAATTCAAATGTGAATTTGTTTGTTAGATAATTGATAAGATTGTAATGATCTTAACATTAGTGAAAGAAATATTTATTAAGAATAAAAGACCCTTTCCTCCTCCCATGCAATTGTCCATATAGTTATAGAATATAGTTGAAGCATATGACAATGATTTTATTGGTGGAGTTACAACACCTTCAATATATTAGACCCACATTTAAGAATGGATTAGCTCTTCTTATTCCAATTTCTTGACATATATTTTTGTGTGCTTGGCATACCATGAGTGCTTATAATACCGACCTAGCTTGTGTATGCACCTACAAATATTATTCATTCATATAAATACAACAATCTTATTGTAAAATTGTGGCTATGACCTCAATCATCGAGCTTCCATTGTACTCATTGAGGTTTCATTGCGAGAAGAAATTCCAAGGACGAGGCTAATATTCGGACTCTGACTTTTCATACTTACGAACGCAGGTCTCATTGGATCTGGCAATGGCACGGAATCTATGGACAACATTGTAACAACATTAGATATTATTGGACAGACATTTGGATCAGCCTAGGCACACAGAAGTCCAATTTGAATGCATCTCAACACTCGCTCTTCTAGGAAGTTTCCTACCACCACACTATCCATGATATTGCTCGGGAATTTCCTCCTTTGTAAGCTCTCCATGCCTGCACGACCAACACACAATACACAAAAATTCAATTTCTCATCCTCAATAAATGACCCATGTCAAATTGTTAAATGCGGTTTTAGTAACTTACCCATTCTACTAAGTTGAAGCTCTATTTTTCTTTTAAAAGATTGATGTCGGTATTTTTTCTTCCACTCATAATCTCAAGCAGTAAAACTTCAAAACTATAAATGTCAACTTTTACGAATAGCTTCCCTGCCATTGCATATTCTGGAGCCATGTACCCACTGCACACCATTAAAACATTCCAACCATCATCAATCCAATTCAAAGGATCATTTATTCATATTTACTCAACTTTTCAGGGCACGAAAAGCAAAAGACAAAAGTTTTGAATTATTCTTACTATGTCCCAGCAACTTTTGATTGAATTTGGGTTTTATTGTCAGGAAAAAGTCTCACTAAACCGAACTCAGCTATCTCTGGATTTAGTTGCTCATCAAGCAAAATGTTGCTTGCTTTGATGTCTCTATGAATTATTCACAGTTTGGAATCCTCGTGAAGGTACATAAGCCCACGCGAAATTCCAATTATGATATTAAATCGCTTTTTCCAATCGATCCTTGTGCGATTCTCTAGGTCTGCATTTCCATTTTAGAACAAAAAACATTTTTAGTAATAGCTGCAGGGGAAAGGTCAGAAACATTAGAAAGAAATTTACAAATGCAATTTTAGTAAACAAAAAATGATTTTGAAGAATAACTCACAAAAGAGAAAGGTGTGAAGGCTTTTGTTTTGCAAATGCTCATAGACAAGCAACCTTTCAGATCCCTCAGCGCAACATCCAAGAAAATTCAAAAGGTTTCTATGTTCAATATTGTCCAACAGCTCCACCTCATTCATAAAATCTCTTTTCCTCTGCGCAGATCTTGCAGACAGCTCTTTCACTGCTATCTCCTTTCCGTCTTTAATCATTCCCTGAGAATTTAAACAAGCCCACATCTATTTACAGAACCCTTGTATGAAATATACATCTTCGCTACTCTATCCAGTCTAACAAATTATAATTCAAATCTGCCATGAACATCACTGACCAGGCTCATACCTTATATATGATGCCAAAGCCTCCCTCTCCAAGCTGCTTGTTATCATTAAAATCTCTTGTTGCTTCGATCAAACTTTTTAAGCTGAAGACAATTTGCTCTTTCTTGAATAGCCTAGTTTCTGGGGGGATCTTTATTTGTCATTTAAAATCAAATAATATGTTAATAATTTATGTTGATATATATATGAAAAAAATAAATTGTAAATCCACCCAAGAAAGTGGCACCTTCATCCTGAGTCACTAAGGTCACAATTATGCCTCCCACAATCCCCAATATTGAGGCTAATCTTCCTAAATTTTCTGCAGGTTAGTATGTATCTATTATTCAACAAGCCATTTTTATATTTGTCATACACAAAATGACAATTCAAAAATTAAATTTACAAGATTTAAAATATATATAATGATTATAGTAGATTCAATTTACTTTGATGAATAGGAGTATTGGGTAGAAGAGGAACGATGAATGTTGAGGGAGCATCAATCAGGACTGAAGTGTCAGAATCAAAAAAGGGGTAGATCTCATATCTCATTGTGCAACTTCCTAATAGAACTTGGACGCCTTGTTGAGTATCATAAATTTCATCCAACGTTATCATTGCATTTGACAAGCATGTTGTACAATCGTTCATGGATATATCTCTCCAAACATTGCACTAGACCATAAAATTTACCAGCAACACCAGTAGTAGAAGAATATGAGCTTTCTGCTAAATCAAATCCCTTATTTACAGGATTTCCAGTACTACCAATTAGATCTGTTAGGAGACCGAAGGTCATACCCCTTGTAGCGAGGTATGTGCAGGATCATCATGGAAAAAATAGGCCCTTAAGTGGCAAAAAATTTAGAAATCAGAGTTAGACAACTTGACGTAAAAATTTGAATAAGTTATCTATATAATTTCAAAAAATGTAAGCATAGAATTTGTAGAAAATTGAATGTAGTTTCTAAACTACTAGGTTTGTTTAAATATATATATATATTTGGTGAAAATTTGAAATTTCAATGCAGTAGTACTTAAATTCCTCTGTGGAAAAATAAGAAGTAGGTGGTTCTCCTGGTTCACCCTAACCACAATAAAATGATAATATTTTTTTATAATATTTTATATATAAGTAGAGGACTCATGTCTCAATGTGATGCATATTTTTTTGTAATTTTTTTCCAAGTAAATAATTAATTATGAATTTTTTACTACAAATTTTAAAACATATAAAAACTCGTATGTCTGGCCACCTTAACTTGGTCAAAATGTCATGAAATTCATTTTTTATTTTTTTAATCCTATAGTATTCGAAGCATAGAATGTGATGCATATTTTGGATTCAAAAAATGTGATACCGTTTGAAGGCTATAGATGTTTTTCAATTAGCCTATCAATCAAGACTTTAGTCGTAATTCAAATAGAAAATGAATAATAATTACTTATTAAATTAAAAAAAAAACATAATTTATATTAGTGGAAAGCTAAGAATCTCCTCTAAAAACCCTTTTCGTTTCATCAATTTTGGGTTAAAAAAAGTTGTCAGCCACATACCCATCATATTGCCACTTTTTGGCCCATCATGATCTTGCACATACCTAGCGATGGAATTCACTTGTGTGATATTCTTGGTGTTATAAATGTAAACATATAAATTGGTATCTGTTGGAAAATTAAATGCTTTTGAGCCTCTTCCCGTTGGTACCTACCTATTAGGGGCATTCGATGCTTGCAGTTGAAAGATTGTTTTGGGGATTGCTTTCCCCACTTGCTCCTAACGTGCACCTGAAGAATGCAAAACAAATTAATGAAGTTAGGAATTTTTGAATTCCAATTAAATGCTGGTAGGTTATTTCGAATTTGAGAGGTGAATGAGTTGAAAGACAAAAAGAATGAAGGCAGATTATTCTGTCAAGTTGAGAAGACTCAGTTGGAGTTGAATTTATGTGCAGCAGCAGTCTGTAGATAGAGAATGTTTTGTGTGAGCTTTTGAAAGCTCCTGAACAGCGGCAGTTGTTTGCTTTTGTGAGTGAGTAGTGACTGCTCCTAAAGAGCTCTACGTAGCTCCTGTCAGTTGAGCTCCTAGTAGCTTCTGAAGTTTGTTGTGTGTCTGGTTGACCAACTCATGAAGCTCCCAAAAATTATTAGTTTTTAGTTTGAGTTTAGTTTTTGAGTTTTATGTTTAGTCCTTAATGTATTTCCATTTTCAGCTTAATGAATAGAAAACAAGCTTGCATGTCTCCTTTTTTGTTAGTTTATTCCACATTTGTATTTCCTTGTGATTTGGGGAAATAGAGCAGCAGCTCTGTGTTTTCTATGCAATCAAAAATTGAGACATGGTATCAGAGCTATAGGCCCCGTTTCCTTGTAAGTTAGGGCATTTTTTTTTTCTGAGTATTGAGTTTTTTCTATGTAGGAAACATGGCTAGAGATGAAGGAAAGAGCTAGCAGTAGTCATTGTCCTTTAATGGACAAAACTATGATTTTTGGGAAAAGAAGATGAAGACAATAATGGTCGCCAATGATTTGTGAGAATTTGTGGTCAATAGATTCAATGATGTGACTAATCTAGTAGCATATGTTGTGCTCACAAACAACCAAAAGAACCAGTTGAAGGAGTTGAGGAGGAAAGATGCTAAGGCATTGAGTTTGATAGAAGCAACCTTAATAGAGGCCATTTTTCCCAGAATAGCAGCAACTAACTATGCAAAGGAAGCTTGGGAAATCCTTTGAACATGTTACAAAGGGATTGACAAGGTTAGATTGCTAAAGCTCCAAATGCTTCGAAGAGAGTTTGAGACTCTTGAAATGAAGGACAATGAGTCCATTTTTTTTTTCCACACAAGACTCTCTGGTTTGATAAACAGTTGAGAGTGAATGCTAAGATCATTGATGATCAGAGGATTATGGAGAAATTCCTCAGGAGCACCCACGAAGTTTGATGTAGTGGTGATTTCCATTGAAGAGGCAAAGGATCTCACAACATTGTCTATTGATGAGCTGATGGGTTCTCTACAAACCCATGAGCAATGCCTAAATAGGTCTGCAAGTTCCTCCCAAGAGAAAGTTTTTAAGGATCAGTCAAATGCAAGAGGAAGGGGGAGAGGTAGAAACAGCTCTAGATGTGGTAGAGAGAGATCTGGATGTGGTAATTTTGGAGAAGAAAGTTTAGCGTGAGCAAACAACCAAGAGGGAGCAAGTAGCTCTTAGACCAGCTCCCAAAGAGGCAAGAAGAACAACAGTTCGAATCTAAAGAATGACAAGATCAATGTTGAATGCTACTACTGTCATAAGTTCAAGCATTATGTAAGTGAATGTTAGACCAAGCAAAGAGATCAGTCAAAGCAAAGTGCAAATGTGGTTGATTTGAATGTGGCTGAAGGAAACCAGCCATAGCCTTCATCATGTGCAACATTGGTGAAGAAGGCAACCCCAAAGTTTGGTATTTAGACAGTGGTTGCAACAACCACATGAGTGGTAATGAAAGTATTTTGTCTTTCATTGATAAAAATGTAAAGTCTGAAATTAGAATGGGGAACAATGGAGTAGTTCTTGTTGTTGGAAGAGGATCTATTATGATCTGCAACAAGCAAGGTGAGAAGAAGGTGATACAGAATGTATTTCTTGCTCCTAGGTTAAAGCATAACCTCATGAGTGTTGGTCAGTTGATCCAAAATGGATAAAAAATATTGATGGAGAAGGGGCAATGCGTCATTTATGACAAGAATGAGAGGATGAAGGTGTTTGCAGCAGTTCAAATGACAAAGAACCGAATATTTTCGTTGAAGATTGAGATGTGTTTCTCATCTCAGTCCATTGTTGCACCTCTCATGAATGGAGAATCTATAGCAGTACATCATGTAGCGCTCAAGAGCACCATTCAAGATCCCTCCAAGCTATGGCATCTCAGGTATGGACATTTAGGCTATGCTGGTTTGAGTCTTTTTTCCAAGAATAAAATGATTGATTGTTTGCCAAGAATAGTAGAGCCTAATGTTAGATGTGAGGCTTGCATTTTGGGGAAGCAACATAGGCAGCCCTTTCAATCGGGCAACTGTACAAGGCAAAGAGCACCATTGCAGCTGGTGCATACAGATTTGGTAGGCCCTATGTAAATCATTTCTATTGGTAAAAGCAGATTTTTTATGACCTTCATTGATGACTACAGCCATAAGACATGGGTCTATTTTTTGCAACATAAATCTAAAGCTTTTGATAAGTTTTTGTTGTTTCAGGCCTAGGCTGAAAAGGAGAGTGGAAATTTTATCAAGGTCCTAAGGTCAGATTGTGGAGGAGAGTATACCTCTAATTTTTTTGTGAATTTTTGCAAGCAAAATGGCATAAAAAATGAGCTAACAACCAATTATACTCCACAGCAAAATGGAGTGGTTGAAAGAAAGAATCAGACCATTGTGGAGATGGAAAGGAGCATGATGAAAGCAAAAGGACTCCTGACTGAATATTGGGGAGAGGCTGTAGAAACAACTATTTATCTAATTAATAGAAGTCCAACAAAGGCGGTTCGTGACAAGATACCTCAAGAGGCATGGACAAGATGCAAGTGGACGGTTGAGCACTTGAGAGTTTTTAGGTGTGTAGCATACGCACATGTGCCTAAGGAAAAGAGGTAGAAATTGAATGAAAAGGGTGAAAAATGTATTTTCACGGGCTATAGTGAAGAGTCCAAGGCCTATCGACTATACAATCCGATCACCAAAAAGGTAGTCATTAGTAGGGATGTGGAGTTCCCAGAAGACAAGTCATGGGATGGAGTGGTAGATTCTAACAGCTCCTAAAGAAGCAAAAATTGAACATGGAGTTTAGCAAGATGAGTCTATAGATGCTCTTGAAAGCATCGGTTGAGTTCCTGAAGAGCTCCTAAGAGCTCCTAAAAGCTCCTAACGGCTCCTAATTGCTCCTGAAGTCAGAAGACAGTCAGAAAGATAGTCAGCAAGACAATCAGGTAGACTGTCACAGTCAGCCAGAGGATTGGCTCCTAAATGTACCAGTCGAACTTCTGAAAGGCCCTTGATAGCTCCTGAAGTTGGTAGAAAGTCAAGAAGACTATTAGCGACGGCCAGAGATTCGGCTGTAGTGAGCTCCTAAAGTAAGCAGATAGAAAGGAAAGTAACCAGAGACAACCAAAGATTCAGTTGTAGTGAGCTCTGAACGAGCTCCTAAAGTTTTCCGAAGAGCTCCTAAAGAGCTCATAAAAGCTCCTGAAGTAAGAAGACAGAAAGGCAAGTAGCCAGAGACAGCCAGAAGATTGGCTTCTGAAAGATCCAAAAGATTGGATCCTGAAGAGCTCCTAAGAACTCCTAAAAGCTTTGGAAGAGCCCCTGAAATCACCAGTAGATCTCCTAAGAGCTCTCGACAGCTTTTGAACCTGTCTGTTTAGCACAGTAGTAGAAGTGAAAGTTTGGAACCACCTCTTGCGACCAAGAGTCTTAGGGAGATTTACCAGAATGAAAGGTATGATGAAGAATTTGATGAGAGTGTAAATTTTGCATTATTTTCTCATGGTGATCCAGTTTATTTTGAAGAAGTTGTAAAAAAGGATAAATGGTGTGAGGCCATGGATGAGGAGATAGATGCAATAGAGAGCAACAAAACATGGGAGCTAACATATTTTCCTCCCAACAAACATGTTATTGGGGTGAAAAGGGTCTACAAGACCAAGTGCAATGCCGAAGGAAGGATAGACTGGCACAAGGCAAGATTAGTTGTCAAGGGGTACAAACAACAGTTTGGGAGAGATTATAATGAGACATTTTCCCTTGTTGCAAGGATGGAAATCATGTGGGCAAGCACAGGAATCGTAGTCCAACACATGTGGAATGTATTTCAAATGGATGTGAAGTATGCCTTCCTTAATGGAGTGTTGAAAGAAGAGGTTTATCTAGAGCAGCCATTCGGATATGAAGTTCTAGGTCAAGAGCACAAGGTGTATAGGCTGAAGAAAGCTCTTTATGGGCTAAAGCAAGCTCCACGGGCATGGTACAATAGGATTGACTCATATTTTATGAGAAATGGCTTTAGCAAAAGCGATGGTGAGCCCACTCTTTACATCAAGGCAGCAAATGGAAAGGTTTTAATTGTTGTTTTGTATGTTGATGATTTAGTTTTTACTAGGGATGATGATTTCCTCATTGTTGATTTTAAAGAGGCCATGAAAAGAGAGTTTGAAATGATATATTTAGGTCTTTTGAGATATTTTCTAGGCATAGAAGTAAAAAAAATGCATGATGGTATATTTATCACTCAAGAAAAATATGCAAATGAAATCTTGATGAGATTTAGGATGCTTGAAAGAAAGCCTGCCCCAACTCCAACAACCATAGGTCTAAAGTTGAGGAAGGAAGATTGCAACAACAATTTGGATCCGACCCTATTCAAGAGTTTGGTTGGAAGTTTAATGTATTTAACAGCAACTAGACCCGATATAATGCACAGTGTGAGTCTTATTTCCAGGTTTATGGAGACTCCACAAAACACCCATTAGCAAGCGGGTAAAATAATCCTAAGGTATGTGAATGGAACCAAAGGATATGGCACTCTGTACACACCAACAAATGAATTTGGGTTGGTTGGATACACAAACATTGATTGGGCAAGAAGTTTGGATGATAGGAAGAGCACATCAAGTTATGTGTTTCATTTGGGTTTGGGAGTCATCTCATGGGATTCTAAGAAACAACCCATCATTTCCCTATCTACAGCAAAGGCTGAGTATATAGCAGCAAATGCAGCAACATGTCAAGCTATTTGGCTAAGAAGAATCTTGGCAGATTTGAAGGAAGAACAAGAGAATGGAATAGTAATTTTTTGTGACAATGTTTCATCGATAGCTTTGACGAAAAATATTGTGTTTCATGGAAGAAGAAAGCACATTGAAATCAGGTATCATTTTATCAAAGAATTGGTTGAGAATGGTGAAATTAAAATGGCATTTTGTAGGTCTGAGCAACAGCTAGCAGACATATTCACCAAGCCTTTGAGCAAGGATAGTTTCGAGTGCCTGAGAACCAAATTGGGTGTTGCTGATTTGGATCTGGATTGATCTTGTTTGTTGGCTTAGGATCAAGGGGGGGTGTTGCAAAATTAAATGCTCCTGAGCCTCTTCTCATTGGCACCTACCTGTTAGGGGCATTCGATGCTTGTAGTTGAAAGATTGTTTTGGGGATTGCTTTCCCCACTTGCTCCTGATGTGCACCTGAAGATTGCGGAAGAAGTTAATGAAGTTAGGAATTTTTGAATTCCAATTAAATGTTGGTAGGTGATTTCGAATTTGAGAGGGGAATGAGTTGAAAGACAAAAAGAATGAAGGAAGATTATTTTGTCAAGTTGAGAAGACTCAGTTGGAATTGAATTTCTGTGCAGTAGTAGTCTATAGACAGAGAATATTTTGTGTGAACTTCTGAAAGCTCTTGAACAACAACAGTTGTTTGTTTTTGTCAGTGAGCAGTGATTTCTCCTAAAGAACTCTGCATAGCTCCTATTATTTGAGCTCCTAGCAGCTCCTGAAGTTTGTTGTGTGTCTGGTTGAGTAGCTCATGAAGCTCCCAGAAATTAGTAGTTTGTAGTTTTAGTTTAGTTTATGAGTTTTATGTTCAGTATTTAATGTATTTCCATTTCCAACTTAATGAATAGAAAACAAGCTTGCATGTCTCCTTGTTTTGTTAGTTTATTCTACATTTATATTTCCCTATTATGATTTGGGTAAATAGAGCAGCAGCTCTGTGTTTTCTGTGCAATCAGAAATTCAGACAATATCTAGTGTTTAAATGAAATTAGAGTTGTCGTGGCATAGAAAGCAATCATCCATCAATACCAAACCACCTATGTCATTGGCGCATTCTTTCTTAAGACAATAATATGTTTGTTGTGCATAGTATGAGCATTTCTCTGTTGATATGTTCCCAAGACATTGCAAAAGGCCATAGACCTGGTTGGGAGCTTGGCCAAAGGAAGAAGTATTAAACCTTGAGCTTTGAGATACATTGCTATATAGATCAGTGAGAACTCGATCCAGATTAGACGAATCTGTACTACCATCGATGTATGTCAAGTCATTGCTACATCTATGCCATCTATAATCAGATAGTATGAGAGGGAAGATCATTGCAAACATTAAACTATAGTGAAGAAGAATGATTATTTTTTTGCAACAACTGAAGAGGAAACACCTGGGCCTCATCGTATTGTTGCTTCTTTAGAACAATTAGAAACTAGATAATAATGTATGGCATGTTGATTATTTAACCATTGAAATGGTCAATATTGAAATAAAATGATAAAGACCTAGTAAAATAAATATAAGTCAATAAATACACCTAATTTCTTATACTATAATTTAAGAAGATGAACACAGACGATGTATGGCTACGTTGCTCATGCATTTCAAACTCTTTGCTTGGAATGCACTCCAAACTGACATGGTCCAAAGTTTCCCTCCTTGGATGTTTCTATGAAGGATCTTTTAGTGTCATATCTAGAAAGAAACTAGACAACATCTATGTGATGTCAAGGAAAATCTTATTGAGTGCTAGGTGGGTTTTATTTTCTAAGCAAGTAGATCGGGAGTTGTAACTATCTACCAAACACTTCTTTTTGTTCTTATTGGTTTTTTGTTTTTGTTTTTTCTAATTGGAGGTGCTTTTGTAACATTTTCTTTTTTATTTTTGTTCTCTAGATTTTAATGACAATCATTGTTGTTTGGAAATCTTTATGTAATTCTTCCACTTTATTCAATTAATATATATTCTTTCTTTTTCTCTCCTCTTAAAAAAAAAGAACAATCTACCAAACAGTTCAACTTTCCTCACATCAATGTCAAATGATGTGCTTATCCCATCTATTTTGTCTTCCCTCTATACTTGATTTGTAGATCTATATTGTGCTAATTATTACTCCAATGTTTATTATTTTTCTTAAGCCCTTGCAACAACCTTTGGAATAGTGCACACATTTATGCAAGGCCAATTTGAATGCAATAACATGGCTAGGATTTGCATTGTCATTGAATTGTAAAGCATGAAGAGTAGGGGGGCGTTAATGAATGAAAGAGAAGAGGATTTGTAAATAAAAATATTTATTTCATTTTGAGTCATTAGTCCTACAAGTTTTCATTTTTATCTTGCTTCTCTTTCTCCAAAAAGTTTTTAAATCTATTTTTCTAATTCCAATTTTGTTGTGGATGTGCATTTTAAGGGCCATTTGGGATCTTGAAGAATTTGGACATCTAATAAATTTCTTTTAATTATTTGATGGAAAAAGCATGAGTTTAAAGTTTTAATATTAAAAATTTAATCTTGTAACCATTTTATCAAGGTTTCCAAATTAGTTGTTGTCATGGTTTTAGGAGACATTCTCTTATGATTTCATTAAGGTTGTTTTATGGTAAAATTGAGGTGTTTGTAACTTTTTTCCATTTTCTTGGGTTTTTATTGATCCATTCAAGGTTTTTAAAATTTGGGACTTCAAGTTGACACTCTAAATAAGGTGGAGTATTTTTTTGAAACTAAGGTTTTTTAAGCAAAATTTAACTTTTTGAGTATTCAATATTTTTTTGTCTAATTAAAGGTTCTATAATGGATCAATGAGCTAAAATTAACTTTCTATTTTTTATGTTCATAAAAATACGCATCCCTCTCCTTTATATTATTTTCATAATAGACAACAAAGCTCTACATGCTAGACATTAGAGGTAATTATTGAAAAATTGTAGTTCATAGTTTGTGCACCATTTTATCTCACCCATAAGTATCTCTTCCTAGTAGCTTTATCTTCCTATAAATTCTCAACCTTCACATTCTTCATTTTAATATTGTGTGTATGATACACATTTTCTTATTATTGAAACCCCTTTGATATTAATGTTTTTTCAAATTTCATCTCATATGGTATAGTATTGACTACCAAAGATCAAAGAGTGAACTTGCTTCTTTTTTACTTTTATTTGATTACATTAGATATAGTGTATGATAATATTGATACTCTCAATTGATTGAGAGGAGTTTATATATATATATAAGATTCTAGGAATCGGGTAGCCTTTCTTATTATTGACATTCTCTTATGATTTCACACACATATATAAGATTGTAGGAATCGGGTAACCTTTCTTATTATTGGCATTCTCTTATGATTTCACACACACACACACACACACACACACACACACACACACACACACACACACACATATATATATATATAAGATTGTAGGAATCGGGTAGCCTTTCTTATTATTGACTTTCTCTTATGATTTCACACACACACACACACACACACACACACACATATATAAGATTGTAGGAATCGGGTAGCCTTTCTTATTATGGACATTCTCTTATGATTTCATTAAGGTTGTTTTATGGTAAAATTGAGGTGTTTGTAACTTTTATCATTTTTCTTGGGTTTCTATTGATCCATTCAAGGTTTTAAAAATTTGGGACTTCAAGTTGACACTCTAAATAAGGTGGAGTATTTTTTTGAAACTAAGATTTATAAGAAAAATTTAACTTTGTGAGTATTCAATATTTTTTTTGTCTGATCAAAGGTTTTATAATGGATCAATAAGCTAAAATTAACTTTCTATTGTTTTATGTTCATAAAAATACACATCCCTCTCCTTTATATTATTTTCACAATAGACAACAAAGCTATACATGCTAGACATTAGAGGTAATTATTGAAAAATTGTAGTTCATAGTTTGTGCACCATTTTATCTCACCCATAAGTATCTCTTCCTAGTAGCTTTATCTTCCTATAAATTCTCAACCTTCACATTCTTCATTTGAATATTGTGTGTACGATACACATTTTCTTGTTATTGAAAACCCTTTGATATTAATGTTTTTTCAAATTTGATCTCATATGGTATAGTATTGACTACCAAAGATCAAAGAGTGAACTTGCTTCTTTTTACTTTTATTTGATTACATTAGATATATAGTGTATGATAATATTGATACTCTCAATTGATTGAGAGGAGTTTATATATATATATAAGATTCTAGGAATCGGGTAGCCTTTCTTATTATTGAAAACCCTTTGATATTAAATATTTTTTCTAATTTGATCTCATATGGTATAATATTGACTACCAAAGATCAAAGAGTGAAATTGCTTCTTTTTTACTTTTATTTGATTACATTAGATATAGTGTATTATAATATTGATACTCTCAATTTATTGAGAGGAGTTTATATATATATATATATATATATATATATATATATATATATATATATAAGATTGTAGGAATCGAGTAGCCTTTTATAAACTATAGTCTGTCTGGTAAACTTTTTTCATGTGACTAGTGAAGTTGGCGTGACATGCCCTCTGGTACCACAGGGACAAAGGGAGACTGCACCTTGTGACCTCTTGTCTATAAAAGGATGCTTTATCCAATTGTGTCAAGGCCCCTGCCCCTTATATTTCATATTTTGGGGACAATTAATGACAACAATTTAAAAATAATATTAAATTTTAATAAAAAAAATTTAAATACTATGTTAAAAATGGATAAATTACTTTGCAAAAAATTGGGTTGTATTCGATAAATTGAAGTTAATAGAGAATGATGGAGGCATATTTAATTTTAGTATTATTTTGTATGATTAGTTCTTTTGATAATCTTGTTGATACTTTACATGAGGCAAATGAAAAAAACATTCAATGTTAAATTTTTTGGTAATCATATGAAATAGTCATTAACCCAAGATAAAAGATGTGAAATATAAACACTACCAAGAGTAGATCATATAAATTTAAGGGTTCATTCTTTATGGAAATCCATAATGTATGGTTATTTCTAATTGTATGTGCACTCTAATTGGTATATCTATGAGTCATTGTATCTCAGGAGGATTTAAAAAATATTGTCATCATATAGGTGAATTAAGAGGATTTTTTTTAATTTAGGTTTGTAATGTGGAAGACAATGGAACTTCAAAGATAATTAGAACATCACAATTATTCTATTGAATGTTTCTAAAAGGAGCATATATGTAGGTGAAAATCATAAAATATAAAAAATCTTCTAAAACTAGTCTCAAAAAACAAAAAACATTTCTACATGATCGTTTTGTCAATCCTTTCATGTGCTTTGTTGTCCTATATTTTATTTTTGTTTTTGTTGGTGGGATTTGGATGTATGGTCCCCTTTGTGTGGGTCTCAAATGGGGACCCTCCTACCCCTATCTTTTGCAAGGTTGTGGGTGACAATGCCTCCTTTTTTTGAGGAAGAGGACCCTATTTCTTTTATGAACAAAATTATTAATCAGTGTTCTCTTCCCATCACATGGTCCATCCCCCATCTCTATGTTTCAGGTGATTGGCTTGTGATAGATATGCTTAATGACCTACTCAATGTGATGATGGAAGAAATAGGCAACTACTCGATTGGTAAGTGCCTTGCTTTTTGTCCCAATGTTGACCAAATTAGGAATTAGGCTTTGTTGAACTAGAAACTAAAGAGCAGCATCATCAAAGTGCTATGGTCGATGACCTATTTTTGTTTTAAATTTTTCATTAAGGAAGATCTAGTGAAGATTATTACTAGGGGCCCTTGGGCTCTAGACAAAAAAATTCAAGAACCTCCTTTCCTTATGCAAATGGAAATTGATATTTCACTTTGCCAAGGATCTAGGAGTTGTTGCTCTTACCTGGATCTACTTGCTTGGTTTTCCTCTAGAATTATAGAATTACAATATATTCCAAAGCATTTCCAACTCCTTTGGAAATTTGTTGATGTTGAACATAGGTTGTCATTGATGTCAAAGTTTTTTGTCATTTGTTGTCAAAGGATATCAAGACTATCAAATGTGAACATTGTCAAAATTAAAGAGATTGTAGGAGTACTAGAATCATCATTATATTCCCCTTGAATTAAAATGCTATGTATTCAAAAGTATTAATCTTGAAGAAATTTTCAATATCAATCATATATTATATTGAAAGTAGCCTACATTAAGGTGTGTTGAATTGTGATTTCCTTCAGATTATTGGTGTGTTTATTATACCATGATGGGTCTGTAGTTAGCATGAGGGAGGTGTTCTAGAAGTATATTCAAGGATATCTTTTGGGTGGAGAGATTTCTTTGGTAATGCTATAATGGTTCACATTTCTTTTAGAAATGCACTTTTGCTTTGCAGTTTTAGAGGAGTGTATGTCTACACTAGTTCTATCAGTATCCTAAATTTTAGAGAATTTATTTAGTGTGTAAGAAGTTTTAATTGACATAAAGTTCCTTGTGTTTTTTTGTCATCTAAGTGAAGTTCAAGGCATGTGTGGTAATGGCTAGTTCCATTCAGAACTCAAATATTGTGTGTGGTGTTGGGATAGGACCTAGTTAAGGTTCCTATGGTAGTGCACAATTTTGTGTTGTTTTAGCAACAAGAAATTTTATTTTGGACTAACTTGCTACACATTTCATGTAATTTGAATTTAGGTACACCTTATGTCATCCTAGCTCTTTGTGGATCCCTAGCCAACATTAAAGAGTGTTAATGTAATGCAATGTATATATTTCAAATGTTCAAATGCATCATTGTGTGTATGCATGTATCTGTATGAATTACAATTACATCTATGTGAAGAAGAGTTGATCATTGGTGAAAATTGAAGAGTAGGTGATAAAGATAAAAGGGAGAACTATATCAAAAGACCATATGTTTTGAGGAAGAGTGTTAGTTGTAACTCTGACATGTCTTGAGCTACATTGATGATCCACAAGCTTTATCTTTGTATTCTAGTAGGACTAGTGTTATACCTATTTTATTATTGCATTTGGGCATATGTGTCTCTAGTGAGTTGGTCCTACAAGAACTTCAGGGTCTTAGTTTCTCTAGCAGGTTGGTGCCTACATAAGTGTGCAAAATTCACATGTATACTTTACACTTTGTGAGGCTAGATTTGGACTGTAGATCCAAGCAACTATTCTCATCATGGTTTTTCCCATCCCTTAGTTTCCCACATGTATCTAGTGTTGATTTGTGCAGATATGTATGCTTATGTTGTTCCTTGATCATTAGGTGTTCACTTTGCTTTAAGAATCAATTCTAGTATGTAAATTTGGGATAATACTTTTAAGTAAATTTGATCTATTAATTCACCCCCATCTTAGTAGATTATGTGTGTTTTAATTGGTGTTAGAGAAATTTTCCTTTTGAAGAATTCTAATAGCTTAAGTTAGATCTAGGATGGCACAAGAAATTTCTTTTTGAAACAAAGTACCAATCTTTGATGGATCCAATTTTGAATTTTGGAAAGTTAGGATGGATGAATTCCTATTTGATGGCTTTAGGAATGCACATCTCGATGTCAATTATAGAAGGATATGAGGTTCCTAAAAATCATCCTAGGAATCAAGCTAGAGGAAAAGAGCCCTTGAAATCAATGATAAGGAAATGAATGCTATTCTATGTGGACTGGCTAATTCTAAATTTGTGAAAGTGATGCAATGAAAAGCAACAAAGAACATTTGGGAAAAATTGGAAATAATCTATGAAGATGATGAAAAAGTAAAAGAGGAAAATTTGTAGACTTACAAAGCTCAGTTTGAAGGATTGAAGCTGAAAGAAGACAAGAAAAGTGCTACATTCATGCATAGAGTTGAGGAAGTTTTCAACCATATCTGAGGTTTGGTGAAATTTTGGAAGAGAAGATTGTTGTGAAGAAGGTACTCAAATCTCTCCCTAGAATGTTTGATCCTAAAATCTATTTTATTTAAGAAGATAAGGATTTGAATTCTTTAAAATTGGTTGAACTACATGGAAGTTTAATTGTATTTGAGATGATATTTGAAAGTGAAGAGTCTATAAGGAAATATTTTTCTTTCAGAGTGCCTATGAAGTAGGTTGATCAAAATTCTAATTTTGGATTAGATCCAAAGGAAGGAAATTTTGTCAAAAAGCTACAAAGTAGCTCTCGTAAGTATAAAGAAAAATTAACTTTCAAGTGTTTCAATTGTGGAGAAGTAGGACATGTTATGGCTAAGTTTCCCCATAAGAATACTAACAATGATGAGAAAATAATGTAAATAAATCTTTTCAAAGAAAGTATAAAGGTCAAAGAAAGCATAAGAGTTTCTACACCAATGAGAAAGAAGATTACTCTACTGAAGAAGAAGAAGAAGATATATCTGGAGATGGAAAATAAAAGGTTGTGCTCATTGATTTTGATATTGTTGAAGGAGATGTTGAAATGAGCTTCAAAGATAATGCAGAAGAGGTAGATCTCATGGAAGAGTTGATGTGTGCTAGAAAGGAAATCAAAAGATTAAAGAAATAGAATTGTTGAAGAAGTAAGAGCTAAAGAAAAAGTATCTTAGGGTTTGAAGAAAGCAGAAAGATGATTGTTGATTTGAAGACCTAGAAAAGAGAAGCAAAAGGAATTGAAGAAGTTCTAACAGAAAAGTTGCTATCAAGAGATAAAGACTATGAGAAGATAAAAGAAAAAATTGTGATAGTAAGAAAAGAGATTGAGAATGTGAACCAACAAATGTAGATGGAAGGGTAGGAGTACTAAAACCCTAGATCAAATTTTGGAAAGTCAGAGAGCTCTGCATAACAAAACTGGAATAGGTTTTCATGATCAGAAGAAGGTGGTAGATCCGACCAATAACGAAATTCTAGAAGTGATAGGCTCTGAAAGTTCAAATTTTGAAAGAACTATGGCAAGTGATGAAAACATGAGAAGTAATTATGGCTCCATTCAAGTACAAAACATGAGAAGAGGATTTGAAAGACAAGGATACTATACCAGGTCAAATTTTATTTTCTTTGGTTATTATTTTAATTGCAGTAATTTTGGTCATAAGGTTGTTGATTATAGAAGACCTATGATAAGAAGAAATAATTTTGTCAGCAATGATGCATTTGCACCTCTATAAAAATTTAATATCATTTGTTTTAAATTCAACAATTTTGGAAACATTGCAAGGAACTACAAAACCAATTTTGTATGTACCCCTTTGCCAAAAAGTGGGAGAGAAGAATAAAAGAGTAAAAGTCATGAATCGAGAAAAGTTTGGAAGAAGGTTCCTAAAGAGAAGAAGTCTAAAAAAGAAATGATTGATTAAATTGCACTACATGCACAAAAGGAGAAAAATATATGGATTATAGATAGTGGTTGCTCAAGCCATATGAATGGAGATAAGTTAAAGTTTATGAACTTTAGGAAATTTGAAGGTGGTTCAATGACCCTTGGAAATAATTCAATTCCTAAAATATTAAGTAAAAGTACTTTAAGTCTTGATGGTGGTGTGACCGATGGATTAGTATGGGCCAACTACACTTGATCCATGATGATTCAAAGCATAAATATGCCATTGAACATTAGTCCAATAAGATAAATCAATAAAAATTAGACTAAGAATCCACTAAAACTTAACATATTAAACTACAAAATCTTTAGAAACACCTATTCTAATCCATTGAAACTTATCCTATTAGGGGAGTGGTTTCGCATGGATGTGGAATGGCAGCCCTTTCTGAATCCGATGTATAAATGAGCGTATTTCGATCGATTTTATTGAAGAGAATAGATGGAAATGATGAAAGATATGTGATGAAACATGATTTAAATGCTAAATTAATATGATGCAATTTATTTTAACATGATTTATGCTAAGATGATCAATATGGATGTATGCAAAGCTAATCTTAATGGATTTAAAGCTAAAAAGATTGAATCCCTAATTACCAAATAAGCTAAATGTACCCATCGATGTTATCATGGAAGCCATTAATGGAAGCTAAGTTAATATGCAAGTAAATTAAGCTAAAATGATGTAAAATGTTAGTGCAAGTGAAAATGTTTTTAACATAAGTTTGTTGTTCAAAGATGGATCCATTTGTCTCCAAATAGTGACCTATTTATAGGAGGACAAATGAGAAATGAAGGGTTGAGATTAAAAGTGTTAATCAATGGTCAAGGATGGAGGAAATATGAAACATGGATCATGGATTCTCATCAATGGATGAGAATCAATGACCACATGGATCAAGGAAAGAATCAAGGGCCCACATTCATCCAAACAAACACACTCAAAACTTGCACAAGAAGTCTTGCAAGTTTGTTAGGAGGAACAATATTCCCTTTTTTCAAATGAGTGAGAAGAGAGAATATTCTTTTGAATATTCTCATGGGTGAGGGAAAATTAGATATTTAGCAAATTAAAAAAAAAAATTAATGTGCAAAAGGGGAAGGAATATTCCATGGGAATATTCCTTTTTGGAGGAATGTGCAAAGGAGGAATATTCCCTAGCAAGTGAGGGGAATTAGAATTAATTAATTGAATCAAGTACTGCTGAACTGATTGCGGAAGAAAGTGAGATAGATAGTGACATTTATCATCTAAGTGAGTTGAATGGAAAAATTTGTCTCACTATATAGAAGGATGAAAGTTGGCTTTGGCACAAAAGGTTAGGACATAAATTTTGATGATATTGTGAAGATTAGTTCAAAAGGACTGGTCCAAGATATGTCAAATATTAAGAAGCCTCAATCAATCAACTACAAGCCATGTTATGAAGGAAAGTAGACAAGAAGGAAATATCTTGCTAAGGAATATTCCACATCAAAACCATTAGATCTAGTTCATAAAGATCTGTGTAGACTAATGTGGACTAAAAGTCCACAAGGATATAAGTATTTTATAATGTTGAATGATGATTATGCTAGGATGACTTGGATAACATTTATGAAAGAGAAGTAAGAATATTTTGAGAAGTTTAAGACATTCAAGGCAATGGTGGAGAATGACACCAGAAGGATAATCAAGGTTTTGATATCAAATAGAGGTGGAGAATTAACTATTGAGAAGTATGATAGATTCTATGAACAAAATGGGATCCAGAGGTGATTCTATGTTCCTAGAACTCTACTACAAAATGGATTTGAATAAAGAAAGAATCAAAATCTAAAGAAATGGAAAAAACCATGCTATTTCATTTAAATCTACTAGATATGTACTAGAGAGAAGCTACACAAACTGTTGTGAATATTCTAAATAGAGTTCAAGTCAAGCGCAAGACTAAGAGGACTCCATATGAGCAATGGAAAGGAAGACTGACTATTAGCTCTCAAAAATGTAGGTAAAGGGTACCTCAAGAGGCTGCCAATCTCTTGATACGTTTTAGGGTAACAAACAAGGCTAATTGACATAAACCTTCTACTCTTCAGGTGCTGCTAGACCTAGGCGAGTGTACCTAGATGAATTGAGCAGACTTTACTTTTAATCTTCTCTTCTTGTAATGACTTGTCCACGATGGCAAATAGAAGTACACAAATAAATCAAATTTGGTATAAATTGTATACCAATATTCAAAACTAAATCCTAATATGCTTAGTTAACAGATGTAAAGAAAAATGAATGAATCTTAATGGTGAAATGCAGAGACTAGTGCCATATTGGGTATGCGGAGTCAAATGAAATCTTAAATGAGTGACTTCTTTCTAGAGGACATTCAAATTTTTTGGCATATTTTTGTTTATAACTAATATAAACATGCAAGATTGTGATTATTAAGTTCTTCTCACTGATCTAGATGAATTTCCCTGATTATTGTGATTAATTAAAAGGATTTAATCCTTCCTTGAAAGAACCTATCAACCAATCACACAGATACAACTAATATGTACTGATAAACCGAACATAACTTGTTATGTCAATTTAAATAACCAGACAACATTAATCTTAGAGACAACTTAAATAACTCTTTCAATAGGCACAACAAAATAATTGACACCAGAAAATATGCCATCAAATTAGATAATTCTCATTGATATCTCCATGACTTCAAAACATACACCAGATTCTTAGACCTATGAAACATTGTGTTCCACCATATATTTTCTATTCTCTAATCTATTCTGCTTATCGCCTATTTCATTTCCAATACAGACATTTATACATTGAGAATACGAAAGGACACGTCCTTTCAAAAATTGAAATATCACATTTTACAAAACAAAAAGATAGAGAATAATTAAGCTCTATTAAGCCACATGTGATTTTTAGCAAGATGATCTAAATAAACCTGGCGCTCGTATGTGTCCGCATCTCCAACAACATTCCGGATCGTGATTTCCATCCTTATAATCTCCTCATTTTGCTCGCTCACTTCCTCTAATGTTGTATCCTCTGTAGAAGCTAGCTTCAAGACTTCATTTAGTATTGACTCACATTTACTTTTCCATCCGGTGGCTTCTTTCAATTCTCCTTTATCATCAAAGAATGTGATCATAGTTTTCTTGGCAACATCAATCAACCCCTATTCATCCCCCTGCAGCTCAACATAGAAGTTTCTATGACGATTTACAATATGATCTGCAACCTCAAGTGTTGCACTATTAGAAGCATCTCTTTGGGCTATCTCTTGAAACTTCTCCATAATTCATCCATCCATCCTTTTGTGCTCTTTCAATGTGACAAGAGTATGAGAATATTTTCCCCATAGTTTATTAAACCAAGATGTCAAATTATCCCGCCTCTTCTTGACAATTGCTGCAATTGCATCGTGCTTTCCTTGAGAATAAGCACTTGATCCTACCCAATGATCTTTTGCCTGAGAGCTTTCTCCTTGAGTGAGAATTTTGGTTGGCCCCATTGAAATACCAACCAAGTCTTTCAGTCTATCATTCTCTCTCAATATTCTTTCATTATTTGCCTTGTATATTTCTCTTTCTTTTATCAGCATCTGGATCTCTGCTTTGTTCAATTTTGCAATATTGACCCCAATTTTTGCAATAGCCATAGGATCAGCCTCTCCAAATTTTAGGGTCATGACATGGCCAAATTCCTTCTCTTTGACAATTACTACTAATTTCCTGTGGGGTGGGTATAAATCCCATATCATCAATGATCCCTCATTAGTATTGTACTTAGAGCCTGCATACACCTCTGTTACCTTTTCTCTGTCGAGCTTGTGTGTAGCATTGTTTTCCCTTAAGAAACTATCAAAAACCAATGCAGAGTTTAAGTCAAGGCTTGGAAAGATCATGACACTAGCATTCTCCAACATTTTCCTTCCCTTTTCAGTAGTCATATTTGTCATTTCATCATCCACACACTTTCTCAATCGGCCCAACAATTGTTCCTCATTTCTTGAAGTGACATCATCAACATTTTCTCTTATCTCCTTCCCCTTCTGCTTATACAAGAATTCCTTGAATTCTAGGGAATTTATAAACTCGTCATTAGAAACAAATGATCTATATTCCATATGTCTTGTATCAACATCACTACTTTCTATACTCTGTTCTCTGGTTGGGCAAACATACTGTTGAGTCCTCAACCTGGATACCTTTTCTAGTTTACCTTGTGGCACATTATCCCTTGGTGTCTCCTCTCCTCCAAAAGTCAATTGCTTCATTTCCTACAGCCCTTGGTTATACCTTTCAACCACCATTTCAGCTTCATCTTCATCCAATTTTCTGATCATATCATCAAAGGCATAGGGTACATGCTGATACCCTCCAAAATTTAGCTTCAGCTTAGCAAAATTGATATATCCCTCTAGATCAAAATCCTTTCTGGGTGGTCCTCTCTTCATATTATAATGCAACAATCTATCAAGGTTTGAATTGTATCCTTCCTTAGACAACACAGTGAAGTCACCAAAACACAATGTACTAGGCATAAAAGCCTGCTTCCCAAAAGAGCTGAAATGTATCACACTGCTATAATCCATCTGTCTGACAATTTCCAAATATGCAACTCTATTTGGAACTGTCCTTGGCAGAATGAAAGGGGAATCTTCAAATCCATATACTCTGATCATTGTAGCTCCCTCCAAACAATACCAATCTCCCCAGTTATGATCAATTGGCCCATTGAAGTCTTTTGGCCAAAGGAATCTTTTAATCTCATCAGTCAATGAATAATTACAAGGAAATTGATACAGCTTATACAATTTTTTTACAAAATGTTCCTTGAAATGAATGAAATTGGAACTAGCAAACCTGTTGTCCCAAATAGCAGTCCACAATTGAATAGGCAATGCTTCACCTTCCCTACCAATTTGAGAAATCCTCAATTCTGAAGGCCACACTCCTAACTCCTATCCAAAATATAGCACCAAGTGCATCAACAATGAATAGTGTCTAAGATGAACAATAGATGATCCACCCTTGATAGCCACCAACCCTGAATCAAGCCCCTTAGAAATGTATGAGGCATAGTCAAATGGCCTAGAATTGTGATACTGAATATCTGTTGTGATAATCATTGGCATAATTGACATGAATTCTGGGGCATCCATTCCCAACACTTGACACACTAAGAAATATGTGTACTTCATATAGGGCTCAAACAAATCCACATGATAAGGAGGCCCCTCACTATCTTGCAGAGGATATGGCTTGCTGCCCTATTTAATCCTATGAATTGGCAACCTCCAGCCCTTATAAGTAGTATCCATTCTTGAAAATTCTTTCTCCAATTCTTCATAACTGATCTCCTCATTGCAGAACCCTTCTAATTTGAAAACCTCTCCTATTGCTTCTTTTGACACATATATCTGTAGTTTCCTAGATGGGTCACATATAGCCTTATGTTTTGGATCATAATGATCTGCAAGCAATTTCACTAGTTTTGCATTCACAAATACATTAGGGCACACTAGTTTCCCTACATTCAGCTTCCAAGGATTACAGACTAGTTCAAAATGGTTTCTCCTATGGTAGTTAAAATTGAATAGTTCACATCCTCTTACAACAGTCCAGACATCACCTATGAACTTGCATTTATCATCTAACTTATCAACTTCTGCCCTAAGTTGTGCGGACCTTCTGGCTTTAGGCCCTGAACCAGGTAACTAGTCAATAAGATCCTGGTTTAACCTTCGTTCAATGCCCTCATGCTCTATATCAACCTTTTGTTTCTTTCCTTTTGACTGACTACTCTCACCAAGCTTTCTACCCTTAGCTTTTCCAGAACCAGAAGACTCCATTCTTCAAGATTACAAAACTTAAAATTAGAAGGCTAAGATGCAATTACTTACAATAATCTACTCGAGCTCCTTAGACTGAAAGATGTCCCGGTTCTTTGTTCACCTTGCCAATTCTTCTGCAATCAATTTGGTACTGAAGAAATGATTAAACCTTCACTATTATATCCCATCATGCCATTAATGAAGCACGAATGAAGGCTCGTTTGAAACTGGAATTGTCACATCATATGTCTTGTCGGTGAGAGATTTTCAAATCTGGGGTGAAGTCCTTTTGCAATGTTTATTACACCTTTCGCCAAGACATTTTGTGGTCTTACCGACACCTAGAATCAAATTGATGACTACTGCTTTTGTTTTTCATGTCGCTGTGACAATTTCAAGTCGGGGAGATGTCTCATAGATATCATTGTGTCTTACCGATATGCATTCTTCAATGTATTCTCTAGTCACTGAGAAAAAATCACCCCTTTGCCAATGAAAACATACTTCGGCGTGACCATTGAGTTTCACACCGACAAAATAAATCTTACCAATGAAAAAATTCCATCGAAAAGACCATGAATCTTCACGAAGACTCATACCAATACCAAATGTCTCGCCGAACCCATTCCTCTAGATTGCTCCATTCGGTGAGACTCACCCCGACATACTCTGTCAGTATAACTTTCAAACCTCAATGAAACTTATGCTGAAGACTTCTTCTCCTGGCAATGCATATCTCTATCGGCGTAACATTTGAGTCAGCAAGACTGCAAGACCTCACTCCAAAATATTCTGATAGAGTCCCCTTATATTTGATTTGGCAAGACAATAGCCACTTGCCAAGACCTTACCCCGATGCATGTGAGTCTTACTGAGATGTTTGCTTGTGAGCCGATCGGTGAGACAATATGATTTCTTCATGACATTACATCAATGCCCCAACCTATGCCAATGTATCTTTTCATACGCTGGTCGGCAAGAGATAATATTTTTCTATGACCTCATCCCGAATATGATTCTTATGCCAATATGAATCATCTATGTTGCCAAAACAAAAGAAGTATCCTGCCGATAGTTTGCAACAAACATACATTAGTGAAAAATATAGGTCGGCGAGACCTTCACCCTGTCTTTCCGATATCGGCAATACAATGGAATGTGAAGGACTAGATGGATTTAAATGGATCTCATGACAGAAAATAAGCAAGACAATACGAAGAGGGAATTTTATGCTTATGATGAGGACTCATTTTAGAAACTCATGAATGCAATTGACTATGAAATTTTCAAAATTTTACAGTTCTAACACCGACATCAATAAGACACCTAAAAATATTTGGGAGCAAGTGCTACATCAAGAGAGATGAATAAAATTGGGTAAGTTTGATTCTAGAACAAATGAAGGCATTTTCCTTGGTTATTCTTTAAGAATTAGAGCATACAAATGTTATAATAAAAGATTGAAGAAGATGAAATTAAAAATATGAGAGTTAATAAGACTATTTAGTCTACTAGTATTCTAAAAGTAGAAGATGACGAAGAATCAATTTTATAGCTATATTGAAAATTTAGAAGAATTTTTTCCAAAAAATCCAACAAATTATGTTTAGAAAAATCACTCTAGACATTAGATCATAGCTGACAAAGACAGTGGGATTCAGACCTGAAGAGACTTGAGAAAACTAGTGAACAAGTACACTTTTCTTTAATATCAAAGATAGAGCCTAAGACATATAAAGAATCAAGAAAAGAGAAAGGATGGATAGAAGCTACAAAGGAAGAACTGGATTAGATCATGAAGAATGAAACTTGGGAACTTGACCCAAGACCTAAAGACAATAATGTGATTGGAACCAAGTGGGTGTTTATAAACAAACTAAATGAAGAAGTTGAAGTGGTTTGGAAGAAATCAAGACTTGTGTGTAAAGGGTATGCTCAAGTTGAGGGCATAGACTTTGAAGAGACATGTTTTCTCTAGTCACTAGAATGGAGGAAATCAAAAAAAAAATAGCTCTTTCAGCATTCAATAATTTCAATGTATGGGTATGTGTAGGGTCATGATGGGCCAAAAAGTGGCGATATGATGGGTATGTGTAGGGTATGTGGCTAACCTTTTTTTTACCCAAAATTGATGAAACGTAAAATGGTTTTGTAAAGGAGATTCTCATAGTTCCCCCAATATAAATTATGCTTTACTTTGAATTTAATAAATAATTATTGTTCATTTTCTATTTGAATTACGACTAAAGTCCCGATTGATAGGCTAATTGAAAAACATCTATAGCTTTCAACGGTATCACATTTTTGAATCAAACATGTCACATTCTATATTTCACATACTATAGGATTAAAAAAAATGAAATTCATGAAGTTTTGACCAAGTTAAGGTGGTCAGACATACAAGTTTTATATTTTTTAAAAGTTGTAATAAAAAATTCATAATTAATTATTTACTTGGAAAAAAATTACAAAAAAATATGCATCACATGGAGACATGAGTCCTCTACTTATATCTAAAATCTTATAAAAAAATATTATCATTTTATTGTGGTTAGGGTGGTCAAACAAACACCTACTTCTTATTTTTTCCCTAAAATTTAAGTAGTACTACATTGAAATTTCAAATTTTCACCAAATAGATTTTTTTTTAAAATAAACCTAGTAGTATAGAAACTACATTCAATTTGCTATAGATTCTATTCTTACATATTTTTGAAATAATATAGATAACTTTATTCATTTTTTTACGTCAAGCTGCCTAACTCTGATTTTTCTAAATTTTTCGCCACTTAAGGGCCTATTTTCCCATGATGATTCTGTACATACCCGTATACCACATGGATGTGAAATCAACTTTCTTGAATGGGCATCTTGAAGAAGAGGTTTACATTGAACAACCAAAAGGATTTCAATGTTCTAACAATCTAGATTATGTTTGCAAATTGAAAAAACCTTGTATGGACTCAAAAAAGATCCCAGAGCTTGGTATTCAAGGTTGGATGGATACTTGCAGTAGAAAGGATTCTGGAGAGGAAGTGTAGATAGAAATATTTGTATAAAAATAGAAGGAGAAAAAATGCTAATAGTTGTGGTTTATGTAGATGAAATCATTTTTGGAGGAAGTGGTGAAGAAATGTGCAATAAATTTTGAAAGGAAATGCAGAATGAATTTGAAATATCTATGTTACGAGAGCTATCTTTCTTTCTAGGGTTATAGATTGTATAATCAAAATGGAAGATTGAAAACCGGTGGCAACACCTATGGTTACCAGATGTAAGTTAAGTAAGGATGATGAATATTCTTTGACAAATCAAACCTTGTATAGGTCCATGATTGGAAACTTGTTGTATGTGACAACATATAGACTAGAAATTCTGAAATTAGTTCCAGAATGGATGCTAGATTTCAAGTAGCACCTAAAGAAAATCATGTTAAAACGGTGAAGAGGATATTCAAGTATTTGAAGGCTACTGAATATTTTGTACTGTGGTATCCAAAGAGTAAAAAATTCACTTTGACTATATACACAAATGTCGATTGGGTAGGATGTGTTGATGACCAGAAGAGCACAACTGGTGGTGCATTCTTTCTTGGAGATAGTTTGGTGTCCTAGTTGAGTAAGAAGAAGGAATCAATTTCTCTATCTATAGCAAAAGTAGAATACATTGTTGCAGCATCATGTTACACTTAGGTTCTTTGGATGAAGCAGAATTTGAAGGAAATGAATATTGAGTTTGAAGATCCTATCACTATTCTTTATGATAACATCAGTACAATAAATATTTCAAAGAATTGAGTGATGCACTCAAGAACAACACATTGCAATCAAGTATCATTTATTGAGGGAGAAGGTTGTAGAGAAGGAAGTAAGATTGGAATTTATGGATACAAAGGCATAAGTTGAAAATATATTTACAAAGCCACTTCCTAAGGAGACTTTTGAGTTTCTACAGTAGAAATTGGGAGTTTTTTCTCCCTCCTCTTAAATCAAGAGGGAGCATAGGGTGAGGGGGAGCTTGGCCTTCCTGTTGGAAGAAGGATTGGTGGTCTTGCAGAGGTATTTTCAGAAGTAGTGAAGCATGGACTCAAGGGGAGACTATTCAAGAAACATGTTTCCAGATGGTGTAGTATACAGGTAATTGTGGATAAGGTTGAAAAAATGGTCTCTCCTTGTAGGAGGAGTAAGTGGATGTTAGCATAGGAATTGTTGACCCTTTTCCATTGATGTAAAGGGGGGAGAGAGAAAAGTAAAAATATTGAATTAAGGAGTAAGTAGCCCAGAATGTTGAATTTCTCATAAAGAAAAATCTTAGAATATCATATCTTTCATAGGAGGATAAAATGCAACAACAAAGAAATCACTCTAAAAGCTAGTCTGGTTGTGTCCAAAAAAATTTTGTTTTCCATCAATGACAAAGAGGGAGATTGTTGAACATAGGTTGTCATTGATGTCAAAGGATTTTCAAAGGTTGCTTGCAGTTTTTTTCAAAGGGTATCAAGTATGTCAAATGTGAAGTTTTTCAAAATGAAAGAGACTGTAGGAGTACTAGAATCATCATTATATTCTCCTTGACTTAAAGTGATATGTATCTAGAAGTATTAATCTTGAAGAAATTATCTTTTCAATCATATTCTATATCAAGTAACCTACATTAAGGTGTGTTGAATTGTGACTTCCTTCATATTATTGGTGTGTTTATTATACCATTTTGGGTATGTAGTTAGCATGAGGGAGGTGAAGTCTATTCAAGGATATCTTTAAGGTAGAGATATTTCTCTAGCAATACTATAATGATTTGCATTTCTTTTAGAAATGCACTTTTTCTCTACGATTTTATAGGGGTATATATCTACACTAGTACTATTAGTCTCCAAAGTTTTCAAAGGTTATGTTCAATATGTAAGAATTTTGAAATGACATAAAGTTCCCTATGTCTATCTATCATCTAGGATATGTTCAAGGCATGTGTGGTAATAGCTAGTTGTGTGCGAAACTAAAATATTGTGTGTGTTGTTAGGATAGGACCTGGTTAAGTATCCTATGGTAGTGCATGACATCATATTGTGTTGGTGGCAAGAAATTTGATTTTGGACCAAATTGCTACACATTTCATGTAATTTGAATAAATTACACCTTATGTCAGCCTAGCTCTTTGCAAATCCTTAGCTAACATTGAAGAGTGTAATGTGATGCCATGTATATATTTCAAATGTTCAAATGTATTAGTGTGTGTTCACATGTATCCATATGAATTATAGTTACATCTATGTGAAGAAGAGTTGATAATTGGTGCAAATTGAAGAGGAGGTGATAAAGATAACAGGGAGAACTATATTAGAAGATCATATGTTGTGAGGAAGAGTGTTAGTTGTAAATTTGACATGTGTTGAGTTACATTGATGATTTGTAAGCTTTATCTTTGTAATCTGGTAGGATTGGTGTTCTACTTGTTATATTATTTCATTTGGGGATAGGTGTCTCCAATGGGTTGGAGCCTACAAACCCTTTAGGGGATTGGTATCTCTAGTAGGTTGGTGCCTACTAAGTGTGAAAAAATCATTTGTATATTTTTTTCTTTGTGAGGCTAGATTTGGATAGTAGATCCAAGCAATTGTTCTCACCATGGTTTTTCCCATCGTTGGGTTCTCCACATATATTTGGTGTTCATGTGTGTAGATGAGTATGCTTACATTATTCCTTGATTGTTAGGTTTTTGCTTTGCTTTAAGAATTAGTTCTGGTATGTAATTTTGGGATAAGAGTTTTATGTAAATTTGATCTATTGATTCATTCCCCTCTCAATAGATTGTTTTCCCTCTTGTTCATGGTTGACAAAGTTACCCTCCAAAAATATAGACTAGTTCTTGCAAGGTTGTGTGTTAATGTAATTACTAACACAATTCTACCCTTTTAAGACCACTTTAAATTCAAGGCTTGGGAGTTGGATGCAATCTATTATGTATGAAAATGTTGACTTTTTTTTATCAAATTTGTAACATGTTTGATCACCTAAGCGATAACTACAAAAAACAAGTCTCAAAAATATCAAGCCAACAAGTTGTCACTAGAGGCTTTGAATGAGCCTCACGTCAATGCCATGGATCTTTTGGATGTGGCTGCCTCCCCTTCTCTTCCTTCAAGAATGAAAGGTTTCATGGATGGACAAGTGCTCCCTCCCTCCCTTCCTATAGAGGGTTTACCCCTTAAAATTCTTATGGTTTCAAGTGCCCTCTCTCTCTCTCTAGATGCCACTTGGTGACCTTGAATCTCAAAGCTACATAAGTAACTCAAATTTTTCTCACAGTTGGGGTGCCTAATAGGGAAAATATTAGATCCACATTAGATAACTCAAATTACAAAGGAAGGGGAAATGTTAGGTGACCTTGTGAAAGGGAATTTCAAGGAGTTCTCTCTGAACTATCCTCTCCCAAATGAGCATGTAGAGGAAAATCAATTGCAAGATAAGGTGGGTAATAGGTCTCCTCTTCTATTTGAGGAAAAGGATACTTGTAGCAAGTTGGTGGACTCTCTACCTCTTATTAAATTTGGAAATGCTTCTTTGGCCTCTAATTCAATCTCCACTTCTTCCTAAGATGAGGAATGAACTCTTATTCATGGAAAACAAAAGAGAAATAAAAAACCAAATGTGGGAGGAGATATCAAATAAGGTAGAACTTCACAAAGAAAAACAAGATTTAGAGAAACAAAAAGAGATGCAGTGTTGGTAAAAAAGGACCTTGGAGCTTTCAGGGTCCAAAACCTTGAAAAAGTGAGTTTTAAACCCTGCTCTAGATCTGAGCCTCGTTGTCAAACCTAGATAAAGTGTACCCCAAAGGTATGTTCCTCCCTTTTATTTTTTCTTACATGAAGATTATATCTTGGAACATCAAGGGGTTGAACAACCCACACAAACATGTGATAAAAATTATATTATGGGACACAAAATTGATATTATTCTCATCTAAGAAGTTAAAATGTTTGAACTCACTTTTCCTCAAGTATTTTCAAATATTTGGCCTATGCCAATTACTATGTTATCTCTATTGAGGGTGCTTCAGAGGTATTACCACCCTCTGGAGCCCCTTGCATTTGAAGGGAATGATGTTAGATTAAAAAAATGTTTTATTTTTTATTTCTTTGACATTCCTAAATATTTGCATTAGATTCTTGCTAATATTTATGCACCTAACTCTAAATTGGATAGAAAACAGTTGTGCGATTCTCCATCCTTAGTTTTAAATAACTCCTTGAAAAATTTGTCGATTTTAGAGGGGTATTCAATTCTTCTTTTTTACCTTTTGAGAAAATGGTGGGTCTTGAAGACTATTTTTATAGCATGGGTGACTCTGTTGACTTCTTGGCTAACATGAGTGTTATGGATATTGAGATTTAGGGGTCTTCTTTTACCTATTCGAACATAAGTTATGGGAAAAATCTTATATAGGTGAAGCTTGATAGGTTCTTAATCACACATAATTGGAACATCTTAAATCTAGGCTTTTCCTCAAGTATTTCCCTCATATGGGTTCAAACCATTATGTTCTCATTTTACTATAGGAGGAGGCTACTAAATTGGGTCCCTATCCTTTCAGGTATGAGATCATGTGGGAATCTCATCTAGAGTTCAAAGGATTTATTAGGAAGTGGTGGAACACCCTTTCTAGGATATACTCCTATGTTGACTCTAGCCCAAAAGCTAAAATTAATAAAAAATAAAGCACAAAAAATTGGAACATATCCTTTGATAGTATTTTTTAGAAGAAATAAAGATTATTAAATGATGTGAAATCTATTCAATATTATATGGAGAATGGTTCTATTGATGTTGAAACTTTTTCTAAAGAACGCACCCTCATAATGTAATTGTAGAACCTCATGAAGGAGAAATTATTCTAGAAGCAAAAATCTAGAATATAATGGCTCAAGGAAGATGATAGGAACACTAGGTTTTTTTCACTAATCTTCTTTGAAACACAGAAGAAGAAACAAAATTAGTAATATCTCCCTTAGTGATGTCACTATGGTCTCTGAGGAGGGGAACATAGCTAATTTTATTGTCTCTTTCTTGGAATTTTTTGAAAATTAAAATCAGGAGATGAATGACTTTCTTGGTTTTTTGGGAGTTATCTAAGGTGTTGAATGAAGCAAATAATGTGGGTATGTGCAAGGATGTTTCTATAGAATTATTCAAAGCTATTTTTTTCTCATTTGGTGCTTTCAAAGCCCCTAGTCTAAATGGGTTTCTCCCCTCTTTCTTCTAATTTTCTTGGGAGATTATTTCTCAAGATTTGCTTATTGCTACAAAAGACTTCTTCAGATTAGGTAAGGTCATCAACCAACTGAATAAAACCTTCATTGTGCTAGCTCCCAAAGTGGCAAAGGCAACGACTATGTTTGAATTTCAGCCCATTAGCCTATGTAACACTGTTTATAAGATCTTTAAAGTTTTGGTTAGAAAAATTAAACCTTTACATCATAAATTTATCTCTTCTTTCCAAAAAGGTTGTGTCCCTAGCAGACAAATTCTTGATGTTGTGCGTAAAACTCATGAACTCATTCATTCTATGGAAAACAAAAAAAGACCCACTATGCCCCTAAAATATAATATATTAAAGGAATATGATAGACTATTATGGCCCTTTCTTTTGGTTGTCCTTCAAAAGTTTGGGTTTGGTTTATTTAGGAGATCCTCAAAATCATTAACACTTGTATTTCTTTCCCTACATACTCAGTGTTGGTGAATGAAATTCCTAAGGGATCTTTCTCGAGGGTAAGGAGATAAGATAGAGGGACCCCTCTCCCCCTACTTCTTCACTCTAATTGTGGAGTCTCTAGGTAGAAGTTTCCAAAAAAATATTGCTTCTAATAAATTCCTAGGGTTTAGAGTTTCCTCCTCTTTAGCCCCTTCCTCTCATCAAAATTTTTTTGATGACACCATACTGTTTGGAAACTCTTTGGTTATGGAAGAAAAACTTTGGAAGGATATCTTGGATACTTATGCCAAAGTTAATGGCTAAAATTTCAGCTACAACAAAAGTATGTTTTCGATAAAATAAGTTTCATTTATAGGGTGCAGTACCCTTAACGCAAGAATCCCCAAGAGCCAGAGTTCATCAATTCATAATAATAAAACAAAAAACCAATAGCAATAGACAAACATGAACACATACACAAAACATAAATAACAAACAAAAAACTCTAGAGGGAGCTAAAAATCCCCAAACCACTACTTAGCTAAATTCTCCCATTTCTCCATGAGGAATTTCAAAACATCCCCACTAGTCTGGCTAGAGGTAGGATCTAACTCACCTGTGCATTATTCTTGACTTCCTCCTTCAGCACTATAGGAAAAGTCACAACTAAGTGGCAGATGACCTTGATGGAAAATAATGTGAACTTGTATAGCTTCCTCTCCAAGGTGTAGATGTTGGCCTACAGGGCTTTGTAGTCATCTTTTGCACCATCATCAAGGAGATTAGCCTCCTCTTTCCCAATTTGATGATTAGAGGATTCTAGAGTGAACTCCTCTAGAATCATCCTATCTAGTTTAGGAAAGTGGCTTGGACCCTCCAAATAGTCCTATTCTTCCTCCACATTGTCATGTTTGCTATCCACATGCTCATTGCCCTATTTAGAACTGCTAGATATTTCAGCAATATGGACCTCAAGTTTTTGTTTTTCCAGTTGATTGAATATCCTAAAACTAGTAGGTTCCACACTAGTCTCCATACCCATTGTTATCATATTATCCTCCTCCCTAGAATCTTTGGTTGCAATATCACCCTTGTCATTCTTTATAGTGGGTTCTTCCACATAGAAGGATATACCTTTTATCTTTTTCAGTTCAAGTTTGGTCTTGCTATTATGTTTTCTCACCTTCTTGATATGAGTATTTTTTTAACTCACACAAACCAATAGAAATAGTGTTCTAAGATTGTCCAGGGTTACCCTTTTTCTTTTTGTCGGGCTTCTTGGGTTTACTATTTGAGGAGGGTTGGTTGGTAGGGAGACAAAGTTTACGCTTTGAATGAAAGGCAACTGCAAGGGAGGGTTTCAAGGGGGAAAAATTAGGGGGTTCAGGATCCTCAATAACCCTAGTAGCACAAATATGATTTGAGGGACATAAATCCAAATGGAAGTGATACAAATGAAAAATTATCCCTTGGTGAAGGGGGAAGGGGGTTTATTTGGGTTCTTAGTAGTAAGCTCAAATGTTTCTTTAACAAAACTTTCCAAAGATGAAAGGATAAAGAAAGGGAAACTAATGAGGAGGCAGTGTTGAAAATGGTTTAGGAGAGGCATATGATAATAGTAATAGTATTTAAAATGGCCTTCCAAAGTAATATACATCATGATAACAAGACACACCTGAACCCAAGGTGGTGAAAGATTTGTCCTATCATAACTAGCAGGTAGTTTTGAGGATTGCTCGTTCTCCTTCAAAAATTGTTGCATGCTATCCATCTTGAACTTTAGTGTGTTTTTGAGCTTCTGACCAGTGCAAGTAATTCCAATAGCTTTGGCTACCATATCTTTGTTGAATTCAAATAAAATACCACATGCAGTCACCTTGCGATCACAAAACTTGGTGAATTGAGCAGAGAGTTTTTTGTCATGGACTTTGAGGCTTTCTATATGAGGGTCCAAGGCCCCTTTGACATAGATGTGCCACACTATTCCATCATGGAGAAACTCTTCACAAGAGCCAATCTCAGTTATGAATTTTTCACCTCCCATTTTCATGCACAAGGTTGATTGAAAAAAAAGGGGAGCAAGAAAAATATAGATTTTTCTCAAACACAAAAGGGATAAGCAAAATGAAAAATTTTCCCAAGATAAGCAACTGCAATAGATATTCATACCACACCGGATTAAGATGATAAGATCATCCCATGCACGAATGGTCTTTCCCAAGGGTTCAATGTTGAAGGAGAAAGACTAGAGGGTGGTAGGGTACATCAAGGTCAAGGATATAGAAACTATGACCACATAGGTCATAATTATAGTGTCATAATGAAGCAATAGTTTAAAATGGTAGAATATCATATCAACAGTCCACCAATTCCAATTTATCAAAAAATGATTAATGTGTATGAAGCCTCATGCAAGTGATTCATTTCCTTACTGACCCAAGTGATAACCTAACTAGTCAAAATACACATATCAAATCTCATCCCAATCATTCACAAGTTTGTTTCCAACTCATCAATATTATTCCACCGCATCTTACTAAGACTATTGTTAAGAGAAAATATAATCAAGAAAAAGCATGAGGTGTCAGCATTCATCATTATTGATCTGTTCTTTTTATCAATAAGGATCAATTCTTATACACTAGTGGGAAGAGACTCCAAATTTATCCAACACCTCATAGTGCTCCAAGTAGACCCAACGTTAGCCAAAGAGTCGACCACCTTATTTCCTTCTCTAAAAATGTGTGAAATTTTTTTCCTTTCAAATTTATTGAGAATGTGTTAAATATCAACCAAAATATCCTTAATAGTCCAACCTTGAAAGTTGTTATTAGTGATAGTATCAATAGAAAATTTAGAGTCCCCCTCTACATGCAAAAATTTTATGCCAATAGAGGGAGAAAATTTGATCCCACTAAGCAAAGCCCTTACCTTTCTTGTCATAAAAGGTTGTACCCCTATTCCTCCAACATAACTAGCTAAGACTATTCCACTTGGATCTCTGATGATACCGCTAATGATAGCAGGGCCAGGATTTTCTTTTGTAGCTCCATAAAATTTGAGCTTATGCCATCCATGTGAGGGAGGCCTCCATTTGGTGTTCAGCCTAACAAAAGCTTTATAGTTATCAAAAGAATTGAGGTTTAGAGGGTGATTCCAAAAATTAACAATAGTCACCATTAAAGGTGCACAAGGGGGTTTGCTTGAAGGTTTCCAATCATAGAGGGATATGTTTTCATAGAGAAGCCTGAGGAAAACACTAAAGACCTCCTTGGGGATCTTTTCCATATTGTGAAAAATCTTATTGTTCCTTTCCTTCCATATGCACCAATAGATAAAGGGAGGAAAATATTTCCAAAACTCCTTGGGTAAAGAATGAGAATAGGGACTACTCCAGTTCTTGATAGAGATTTTGATGTCCCAATTCATGGTCTAAGAGACCCCATGCTTTTATAGAGATAAAGCCCAAATATAACCAATAAAGGAATAGTGGAGTAATAGGTGAGGGATAGGCTCCTCATCATTCTTATAGAGCATACATCTATTAGGGATTTGGAATCCCCATTTTTTTAAGTTATCTTGGGTGAGAATTTTGTTATGGCCTGCAGTCCACCAAAAGAAGTTGATTTTTGGGGTAAGGTGTCTATTCCAAATCTATTTCCAAAAACTACCTCGGGTTCCCTTTATAGACAACAATTTGTAAGCTGACTTGACAATGAGATTACCCTTGCTCTCCCTAGTCCAAAAAAAATCATCTTGGCTGGAAATGGGTATTCTAGTTAAGGAAATTTAGAATCTTGAAGTAGTCTTCCATAGTGAATTAACCCGGTGAGAGTGATGGAAATAGTTCTCCAAGACCTTCAACTTTTGAGTTCCTTATTGACCAATCATATAGTCCTCAACATTGCTTCCAAAGTAACCAAAATAAGGGACCATCAAATCCTTGCAATCAGATTAATTGAGGGGTAGTTCAAGTAACTAGGGATCAGCCTAAAACTTGATTTTGTAGTCATTTCCAAGATTCCATCTCAAGCTAGTCTACACTCGTTGTTCAAGACTCTACTAATATTGTTCCAAATTAAGAATCTATTGGGGTGACCATCATAAAGGCTTCTAATCAGAGGATTATTATTGATGTACTTGGTATTTAGAATAGTTCACTATTACTTTCTATTTCTCAATAAATCCCATCCAACCTTACCAAAAAGAGCTTTATTAGTGGTTTGTATTTTCTTTATACCAAACCCACCACTAGATTTGGGAAGAAAAATAATATCCTAGCTTAGCAAGGCTAACTTATTCTTTTTCTCTATGCCAAACTATAGAAAATTTCTTTGGATTCTTTCAAATTTCTCAACAATGTATCTAAGGATTTCAAAAATCAATAGGAAGTACACTAGGATCCCTTTAAGAGCAGCGGCTAGGAGTTGCAACTTACCATCATGACTCAAGATGGAACCTTTATACCTAGCCAATTTCCTCTACATTATTTCCAACACCGAGTTCCAAAAGTTTGGGTGACTTCCTTAACCGTTAGATGAAGACCTAGATACACAATAGGAAGAGGGGCTCTTTTACAACCCAAGATAGAAATTACTTTATCTTGAAGGTTTTGAGAGGTTTCAAAGAAGTAATTCATGCTTTTATTATAGTTTATGCATGACCAAACTTGAAATCATAATTGTTGAGGAAACACTTCCATTTCTTAGCTTCCACCACCGAGGCTTTCCCAAATAGGATGGTGTCATCCACAAACTGTTGAATAGCTAAGGGGTCTAAAGAGGTAGAAGGTTCAACCCCCTTGATAGTAACTCTGATTAGTATTTTAGAAATATTGCAACATAAAACATCAACAACCATAATGAAAAAATAAGGATAAAGAGGGTGTTCTTGTCTAATCCCTTTACTAGCCTTAAAGAAACCATAGGGTACCCCATTAACCAGAACAAAATACTTGATAGTAAAAATACATTCATAAATGATATTTTTTGCTAACTGATTAAAACCATACTTAGCAAGAATTTTTAGGAAATTTTTCCAAAAAACCTTATTATAAGCTTTAGATACATGTCAATTTTAAAGGTCATACTTGCATTGTTGTATTTGTGCATAAAATGAAGAATTTCATGAGAGGAAATGGAAACATCAAGAATTTGGTGACTAGGGATAAAGCATTTTTGATAGGGGCTAATAATATTTTCAAGGAGTGGTTCTAGTTGGTTGACAAGAATTTTGGAGAAGATTTTATAGATGGTATTACATAAGATGATAGGCTTGAAATCAACCATAGTTTGAGGGTCAATATTTTTGGGGATAAGGGATGAAAAAAGGATGGTTCAACTATTTTAAGATTTTATCGGATTTGAAAAAGTATTTAGACAAAAGGAAGACATCTTATCCCATAATCCCCTAGAATTCTTGGAAGAAGGATTGAGGGAAGCCATCGGACCCACAGGTTTTGAAAGCCCCCATGCAAAAAACAACCACCTTGACTTCATTAGGAGTGACAATCTTGAGAATAGTTGCATTGTCCAAGTTGGTTAAAATGGGGGGAATGTGATCCAATAACTGATCATCCAAGGTGGTGTTAGGAATAACAGCAGGCACTGAGAAGGAGAGTTGAAAGTGGGTAGAGGCCATTAACCCAACTTGGGTAGGGGTAGTTTCTTCTGACCCAATTTCACCTTTAAGATTCTTTATCTTATTCATTTTCCCATGTTTAAGAGGTGAGATGTGGAAGAAGGAGGAGTTACAATCCCCTTCTTTTAACCATTGAAATCTAGACTTTTGTTTCTAGAATATTCTTCTTTTCTTAGAACTTTTGCCCAATTAGTGGGTATGTGCAGGATCATGATTGGCCAAAAAGTGGCGATATGATGGGTATGTGGCTGACAAATTTTTTTTACCCAAAATTGATGATTCGAAAAGGGTTTTTAAAGGAGATTCTCAGCATTCCACCAATATAAATTATGTTTTACTTTGAATTTAATAAATAATTATTATTCATTTTATATTTGAATTACGACTAAAGTCTTGATTGATAAACTAATTGAAAACATCTATAGCTTTCAAATGGTATCACATTTTTTGAATCTGAAACATGCATCACATTCTATGCTTCACATACAATAGGATTAAAAAAAAAAGAATTTCATGAATTTTTCACCAAGTTAAGGTGGTTAGACATACAATTTTTTATATTTTTTAAAAGTTGTAATAAAAATTCATAATTAATTATTTACTTGGAAAAAATTACAAAAATATGCATCACATCCGGGTACATGAGTCCTCTACTTATATCTAAAATATTATAAGAAAATATTATCATTTTATTGTGGTTAGGGATTCTAGATAGTACCTACTTCTTATTTTTCCTTGAGATTTAAATACTACTACATTAAAATTTCAATTTTTCACCAAATAGATTTAAAATATAAATAAATAAACCTAGTAGTTTAGAAACTACATTCAATTTTCTATGGATTCTATTCTTACATAGTTTTGAAATAATATAGATAATTTATTCAAATTTTTACATCAAGTTGCCTAACTCTGATTTTTTTGAATTTTTTGCCACTTAAGGGCCTATTTTTTTCCATGATGATCCTACGCATACCCTAGTATGGTAATCCTTCTCAATTTGGAAAGTTTGTTCATACACATCACCATTCACTATTCTGACCTGGATGTCTTTAAGTTTAGCTATCAAATCCCTCTTCTGGTGAAAAACATCACCGAAAAACCAATTATTCTAGCCCTTCACCATGTTTTTGATATTTTTGAGTTTTGAAAGACCCAAAACATGGGAGAATCATGAATAGCAATATTCCACCAAGAGGAAATTTTGTCCTTAAAGTACAGGTGGGAACTCCACATGATCTCATACTTCAAAGGGTAAGGACCAATAGCAGAGTGATCATCCTAGTAAAGAAGGAGAGGGTTATGGTCAGACATGGTCTGAGGGAGACCCTAAAAGTTGGAGCTATTGAGGGAAGCCTAGTTAGGGGAGAACAAGAACCAGTCTAGTCTAACTTGTATAATATTTTTTCCCAATATTTTGTTAGTACAAGTATGTTATATTTCTTTCGTTCTGAGAGTATTCTTAAAGACATGATTGTGAAGATTTTGAGTTGTCAAAAAGATTTCCTATCTACCACTTATCTTGTTCTCTCACTTACTATCAAAAACATATTTAGAACCTTGATGCAAGAGCATTCAAGATGTAAGAGAAATATTGCATCCCAAATAAAATTATTTATTTCAATTTTCATTAGGGTTACTATTTTTAGTAAGTTGGAAGGGCTAAAAATAGCAGCTTCTATTTTTAACAAGTTTGCATTTGTGCACATCTAGACATCATGAAATATTACATAGAGCTCCAAAATGGTGAAATGAATATAATGGTGAAAAATAACTTCAATACCATTTTTCATTTGTGAGATGTTAATGTTTTTGTCTCAAAAATCCCTTTAAAATATTCGAAGTTAATTTTGAGGCACCAAGAGGTTCCATATGGGCCTAAAAATGAACATGAGTCAAAATATACCTAAAATTATATTTTACAATCCTTGCGCTTGACAATATCTTTCCAACAACACTTATAGTTTGTCAATTGGATGCACAAATCAAAAGTTATGGCTCTCAGAAGTTGGACTAAAATTTAGAATTTTTTAATGTTGAAAAAGGGGTAACTGAATCTGTTTGATGCAAAAAATAGAAGTGGTACTTCATTAGAAAGTGAAAAAATAATATAAAGTTGTTACGAATGGAAATGGATTCATTCTAGATGAGAAGATATATGAAATTATTTCTTTTCTGTATAGAACTGAGGTTGGGGTTTCAATGGCCATTATTGTCATTCGTAGACTTGCATGTTTGATTTTTTGCATGTATTTGTAACCCAAAATTTTGTAATAGTGGTATTATGAACAGATAGTTGTATTGCATTTGATGGTATTTCCCATTTTATTTATTAATTATCTTTTAAGTAATTAATATGTTTTTAATTTGAATATTCACCATTTTCCACTTTATGATTTTTTTGGCCCAATGTAATAATAATAATTAAGTTTCCTCTTCCAATGTTATAACTTAAGGTTCTTTTTTATAGCAACCTAGGTTGAAAAACCCCCCACTTTATCAATTCAAAGGATTTCAAATCACCTTTTTACTCATAAACTTAATCTTGGCTTATTTTCCTCTTTCTCGCCTAGACACCCTTGTAGGTCTGTAGACCTTGATTTTTAAACCCGACTCTCATATTTCTTCAAAAACCTCTTTAAGTGACCATCATTCTAGACACCCATTTTAGTCTTCTTCAACATCCATAAACCTGACACAGGACTCTTTTGGGGCAACTTTCACAAAAGCTTGAAATAATGTTGTCCAAGACCCCAATTAGGTTAGTTTTACAAAGGAGGTGTGCTTTAAACTTTCTTTTTCACCAAAAATTTGATTGGGTAGCACTCACCATCCTAAGAGATCACCAAAACCACAACTCATAGGGAAAGTTAGGCCCTGCAACACCCCAAATAAAAAAACCCTTACTTTTCCCAATTTACCCTAGGGCTTATTGAAAAAACTACTTCTTGACTTTACCAAACCTTTACACCAACTCAAACACCCTTGAATAACCATGTACAAGCATAAAATATCAGGAAATATCACTTTCCTCTCAGGTTTCATCAAACCCTAAGCCAAAATCTTCATTTCCATGCTCTTTTCCTCACAATTTCACCAGGGACAACAATTCAAACCCCATAAACACTTTTTTCATTCACCAAATCACCCTAACATCTAAAGCTTACCCACCAGACTCATTCCTCTAAGCCACAAAGATTACAATAGGAGGAATGAGTCAAAATTCCTTTTAAAGCTTCAACAACCTTTAAATTTGCAAACTCAATCTGCCCTTTGAGATTTGACAATAAAATGAGTTCTACTCAAAGAAACTCCTTCCAAATGGATAAAAATGAAAGATAGAACAATGTTCTATAGGTTCTTAATACATTTGAAGTATAATATAGTATTACTGGTCCATACAAACCTGTAATTTTCAAGAAAACATAGAAAATCTATGAAATAGGGGAAATCCTTTCTATTATTGCTTTGAAATCTTCCAACCAACCATTACATCGATGTTCCACAAGTTTTTAAAGGTTTTCCTACCAAAAACAGCTAACTCAACAACTTCTAACTGATTTTTCAAACTCCTTATGACCATTAGGCTTCTAAGCCTTTACGAATTTTGCATTTTTGCAAGTTTATATTGACAACTTTTAACACTTTTTGCAATATGTGCAATTTGAATCTCCTAGACTCCTAATAGAACTATTACATCAAGAAATGGTCAAGATGACCTTATTTAACCTAAAAACATGACCCTCAAAATAAAATTGAAATTTCACCTACCTTGACAACTTTTGTCAATCTTGACAATTCTTCAACATGATTTACAACTTTTACAATATGGACTCAAAAGACATCAAAGTTCACCAATTACATCAAATTATCTCATTAGACCTTATTTAGACTCAAGACACTCAAACAACTTTGAATCAATCAGAAAGACTCAACTTTTCATAAGAAAACTAGAGCAAATTCATTGAAATGAACAGGTTCTCTTGTACCATACACACCGCCTAAAAGGTTTCCATGTCTCTGGAAATTGGTCTTCAATGGTTCCACCTTTGAAAACTCCTTCTCTTTGACTTCCAAAAGATACCTTGACTGGAAAATTCAGAAAACTTGCATTATGCTTACCATTCTTGAGTTCATGAACAACTTGATATGGTTTCTCTTGCTTTGTAGCACATCCTCTAGCCTTCTTTCCATTTGTTACGTATATAGGGCCTGTATCAACTGCCCTCTACTTTTTCCATTTAGCACACTTATCTTCATTACTATTCCTTAACTTCTCTCCTTGTCTCACTCTTTGCTTGGCCTTGAATTCAGGCACCCACTTCACTGTCCTTGTTGGAAAAAGTGCCTCAAACATTACAGACTGAAACCTCCTTTAGAGCAATGTCGGTGTGACATTCTGATTGTCTGGCCGACTAGCAGTTTATTTTATCCAATTCTGAATAGGTCGTTGTGACCCTGAAGAATTCTTGATGAAAGGTTTACTGTGGAGTCTATCACTGTAGAAAGGTGTGTTCATTGTGACCTCATAGCCCTCGAGAGAGCTTTGGCCGAAAGGCCATTCATTCGCTTATCGATGAAACTCTTAGCAACTATGATCTTCGGTGAAGCTTATGGTTCCCGCTAAGATGTCTCAGCGAAGTATTTATCTCTCACCGATAGTTTATGTATTGAGGTCTTTGGAGGAACCTATATTCACTTGGTAAGATGTCACCGCGAAAGCAAAGGTTATGTCGACCATGTCTGTTTGGTTTGTTTCATCGGGGAGACTTGGCCAAACAAAATGCCATCGGTATGATGTCCTACCGAAGTGACTATGTCTTAGCGATGAAAGACTCAAGTGTTAAAATATTTTATATAGCACAAACCTATTGGCGAAAGATCTTAACGATGGACAAATGTTTTGGTGACAGGTGAACAGTTCGAAGTAGCATATGAAGATCGGTATGAATTCTTGGCGATAGGAGTAAGTCTTGTTGACTTCTACTTGGTGCTCGGTAGGCTTGGGGGCTTCACTGTAACTTTAGTGCTTCGCTATGACCTTCTAGCGAAAGTGATAAGTCAAAGCAACTATAGAGACTCTTTGTGACATCGGTACGAGTTCAATGTGGCATCAGCAAGACACTATTAGTGTCTCACCGAGATGCCAATGCAATACGAATTTTGTTGACCATGTATGACTTTTGATGTGGCATCATGTGGATGAATCAGAAGATCCGAATTGGAACCGTTGGGGGTCTGTTCGTTGTGACGGTTGTGTGAGGGAGCTTGACAGTCAGGGAATGCCATGGATATAGTTGGAAGTTACAGATGTTTTGATGTTGGATTGTAGTTCGATCAACAGTGAAGTGTGAAGAATTCAAATTGTATCAGTGAAGGATTAAAATCTATAAAGGTTGTAACATGGAAGTTTTCTGTTCAAAAAATGTACATGATGAATGTTGTTGTTTAATGACACCAGAAAGATAAGTCTGGAATTGTATGTAACTTTGATTACTGTAATACGAAGTGATTTATCTTGGTGTGGTGGGTTTTTCTCCTGTAAGGGTTTGTCTAAATACTCTATTTCTGATATCTGTCTCATAGTGCATCTCAATTTGACTATAATTGAAAAATTACAAGTGGTATCAGAGCCTGGCCAGTTGTGTTATCCTTGGGGGTATATTGGGTTTTTTGTGTCAATATTGTTCAATGGGAGTTTTGTAGAGATTGTTATTTCTATTTACAGATTAAGATGTCTAGTTCATCTGGGAAGATTGAAATAGAGAAATTCAATGGCAGTAACTTTGAATTATGGAAACTCAAGATGGATGATCTCTTAGTAGATCGAGATCTTTGGTTTGTTGTGTCTGGAACTAAACCTACAGGTATGAAGCAAGAAGAATGGGAGCTTGTAGATAGGAAAGCAAAGGGGCTGATAAGGCTCTGTTTGGTAGACTCAGTTCTTCTCAATGTGCATGAAGAGAAGTCTGCTTCTCTCTTGTGGAAGAGGCTGGCATCTATTTATCAGGGGAAATCTTTGGTGAATAAGCTATTCCTGAGAAAGAAGCTTTACTCTTTGAGAATGCAGGAAGGAGGGTCTGTAGCTGATCATTTGAATGCATTCAACATGATGCTCACACAATTAACATATGTTGGTGTAAAGATTGAAGAAGAAGATCATTGTATGCTTCTGTTATGTTCTTTTCCAGACTCATGGGATCATCTAGTGATGGCTATTGGGAGTACAACATCCAGTTTCAAAATGGAAGATATTGTTGGTTCTTTGCTGTCAGAAGAAATGAGAAGAAAATATTCTAAGATGGCGAAGGAGGCTTTTGCTGTCAGAGGAAGGTCAAAGGAGAAAGGCAAGAAGAAGGACAAGTAGTCCAAATCAAAATTATAAGGGAGATCAAAGTCTCCTGGCAAGAAGTCCAAGGTGAAGTGCTAGAACTGTGGGCAACCTGGTCATGTCCGAAAGGATTGTAAAGAGGAGAAAAAGAAGAAGAAAGGATCTTCTGATAATGGTTCTTCTCATAGTGATGGTGACACCTTCATTGCAGCCTTGGCTACTCAGGCATCAAATGATGTCTAGTTGATTGATTCTGGAGCATCGTTCCACATGACATCTCACAGAGAATGGTTTATAAAGTATGAAGAATACGATGGTGGAAAGGTGTACTTGGTGAGTGATTCAACCTTGGAAATTGTTGGCCGTGGAAGAGTCATAATCAAATTCCCTGATGGTAGAATATAGGGGATCAATGATGTTATGCACATACTAGGTCTAGCTCAAAATTTACTTTCTGTCAGTAAGCTAAATGATATCGGAGTACAAGTATTATTCACAGGAAGTGGCTGCAAGATCACTAGAAGTTCAATGGTGCTGGCTACATGTGCTCAAATTGCTCAAATTGGTACCCTGTACAAGCTGGATGCACAAGTTGTTCAGTGTAACAGTGTCTCTTCAAAGTCACTGAAAGCTACTCATGGAGGTAAAGAGGGAATTGTCCCTAATTATGTAAACTCTATGAAAGTAAAACTTCCTACAGAAAAGACTATGCTTTGGCATCATAGGTTAGGCCACATAGGAGAAAAAGGTTTAAAAACCTTGAAGAACAAAAACCTGGTTGAGGGGCTTGAAGATTGTAATCTGGAATTTGAATTCTATGAACACTGTATATAAGGAAAGCAGCATCGTGTTTCATTTTATGACTGTCCTCATAAAACTTCTGGTTTGTTAGACTATATTCATTCGGATGTGTTTGGTCCAGTATATGTTCCTTCTTTCTTTAAATCAAGATATTATGTGTCGTTCATTGATGATTATTCAAAAAGAGCATTTATATATATTTTGAAAAGTAAATCAGAAGTGTTTAGTCGATTTAAGGAGTTTAAAAATCTTGTTGAAAATCAGACTAGTAAAACAATAAAATGCTTAAGGACTGATAATGGCAGTGAATTATGTTCTGATGAATTTGAAAGATATTGTAAAGACCATGGAATCAAAAGACAAAAGACTACGCCTTACACTCCACAGCAGAATGGAGTTGCAAAAAGGTTCAATAGGACAGTGATGGAGAGAGCACGAAGAGTGCTTAGTAGTGTTAGTTTGGAGGAAAAGTTATGGGCTGAAGCTACTGCTACTGCATGTTACTTGGTTAATCGGTCTCCAAACTCTGCTCTTATTGACAAGACACCTATGGAAGTGTGGTCTGGTAAGAAGCCCTCTCTTAGACATATTAGAGTCTTTGGCTGTGAAGCATATGTACATGTGTCGGATGTAAAAAGATCTAAGTTGGACAACAAGGCTGTTAAGTGTATATTTATTGGCTATAGTGCTAACATCAAAGGATACAAGCTTTGGAATCCTGTTACAGATAAGGTTGTATACAGCAGAAGTGTAATCTTTCATGAACTGAAACCTTCCACCTTGGATCTGCATTCAGAGATAAAGTCAGAAAATAGTAAGGATGTAGCAGCAATTCCTCCTACACCAGAGAAAGAGGACTTGAAGATTCAAAACATACCTGAAACTGAGGAGAGCTCATGTAGTTTTGAAAGCTTTGAAGAAGATGAACCTCAGCCTCAGCCAGTGAGGAGGTCAACCCAAGAAAGGAAACAACCAGATAGGTATGGGTTCTCATTAATTGATTCTACTTGTGCCTATGCCTTGATTTCTAGCACTGATGAGCCTATGACTGTAAAGGAAGCAATTAAAATGTCTGATTCAGATTCTTGGTTGGAAGCCATGGAGGAAGAAATGGCATCATTAGATAAAAATGAAACCTGGAGTCTGGTGCCCTTTCCTAAAGGAAAAAAACCTATGGGTTGTAAATGGGTATTTAAGAAAAAGATTGGTCTAGATGGTAGTGTAGAAAAATACAAAGCACGACTGGTTGCAAAGGGTTATTCCCAGGTAGAGGGAATTGACTATGGGGAAATCTTTTCTCCTGTAGCAAAGCTAACGTCCATTAGATTTCTATTGTCAATTGCAACAGCTTATGACTTATAGGTTGAGCAGATGGATGTGAAGACAACATTTCTTCATGGTGATCTTGAAGAAGAAATCTATATGTCCCAGCCTGAGCACTTTGTTGAGAAAGGTAAAGAAAAATGGGTATGCAAATTGAAGAAGTCTCTATCTGGGTTAAAGCAGTCACCTAGAATGTGGTACCAAAAATTTGATACCTATGTACTATCTCTAGGCTTTGTGAGATCAAAATCTGATCACTGTGTATATTATAAAGCTGAAAGTGATCAAGTGCTTGTTATTGCTCTTTATGTTAACGATATGTTGTTCATAGGAAATAGCAAGCTAATTATTTCTGATCTTAAGTCTCAGTTGTCTGCTAAGTTTGAAATGAAGGATCTTGGTGCAGCAAGGTATATTCTAGGGATGGAGATAACAAGGGACCGGAAGAATAGAAAGCTTTGGCTCAATCAGAGTAATTATATAAAGACTATTCTAGAGAGATTTTGTATGAATGATTGCAAATAGTTAGTTGTTCCAGTCATACAAGGAATGAAACTATCTATTGAGGATTGTCCAAAATTTCCTACTGAGATGGAGGATATGACAAGTGTGCCCTATGCTAGTGTTGTAGGCAATCTCATGTATGCAATGGTCTGTACAAGACTAGACATTGCCCAAGCAGTGGGAGTACTTAGTTGATTTATGGCTAATCCACGAAGAATACATTGGGATGCTGTGAAGAGGGTGTTTAGGTATTTGAAGGGAACTTCAAATTTTGCATTGTGTTACCATGGTAATCTGGTTGACTCACAGAGGACTCTCAGCATTTGTGGTTATGTATACTCTGATTGGGCATGGGATATTGACAGCAGAAGATCCACCAGTGGATATGTTTTCATGTTGAATGGTGGTGCAGTGAGTTGGATGAGCAAGCGGCAGGCTGTAGTCGCTTTGTCCACTACAGAGGTTGAATACATGGTAGCTACCCATGCTTGTAAAGAAGTTGTATGGCTGAAACGTTTGTGTTCTAACATTGGTTTTGATGCATGGGAAATAACAATCTTATGTGATAGTCAAAGTGCCATTTGTCTGGCAAAGAATCCAACTTTCCACGCCAAGACGAAACACATTGATGTACAATACCAGTTTGTACGAGATATGGTTGAGGATGGAAAGGTCAGTTTGGAAAAAGTTGATACTCTGTGTTGGTTGGAAATTTTGTATTCTTGTGAAAGTATACAAAATAGTGATTTCAACCACAACACGTGAGATTAAACTCTCCTAATTAAGGGAAGGATCCCCCTTTAACTAAATAAAACTGATATGGGTAGGATAGCAATCGTTCCTCTTATTTTAGAAAGATTATGTTCTTCTCTCTTCACAGAAAAGAAACAATATATGTGGATGAAACTTATTACAGCAGCTAGGCAGTGAAATTAAGAAAGAGGAAATAAAGTTTCCTTAAAGCACAAAGACTTTCGTTACTTCCTCTGGGATGGGAAAACAAACATAAATAACAAAGTCTTGAGGAATGAGATCCTATCTACCCTTTTCAGAATAATTACTTAATGAAAACATACAACATAAAACAGCTCAAAGTCTATAACTACGATGTATCTTTTGATTATTCTAAATGAGAACTACT
>VDFB02363346.1:0-42821 GCA_007258455.2 Sequoia sempervirens
TTGCTCCTTTGCTTCACTCGAGGTTTTGACCATGATGTAGAAGGTAGTAAAGAAATCACCTTTGGCGTCTCTGTAGCTAAAACTACATTTCGCCTCCTCTTGTTGTAACCCAATTGAGCAAAGTAATTAGGATGGCAATCTTGGCCTTGAACTCCCCACACCCAACCTTCTTTGGTAAGTTGGTCTTTTGTTCTTTTAGCCACCTTCGAGCAAATTTTCTCTGAGATCTTTCCTCGTCTCACTCCCATATCTTGATGCAATCCTCCATGACTATGGTAAAGTTGTCTGAGCGAGGTGGAATAGCAAAACACTTCTCAACGTCTCTCGGCTTGAGGCTAAAATGACTTGCCCATTTGTTGATCAAATGTGTCTTGTGGATGAGTCTTAATGCTTTATGCATGCAATGACAAACTCAAGATCAGCCATTGTGATAGGAATAGATGTCGCTGCCAGCAATCTGGAATGCTCAAGATTCTTGACTGTCGTGCTGCCAATACCTTCCAACGTGCTCAATTTGACCATTAGATAGACATGACCCAAGTTTGTGTCTGAGGTTTTCAAAAAGTCGTGTACCAAGACCTATTTGGCCTTGTATTCTATTGGGTTTAATTGCATTTTGAAAATTTGGATTTTTGGCTATAAAGTTAGATATGTTTAGACAACTTTCAGGAAAAGCTAAAAATGGCTCTAGATGAGGCTAAAAATAGCTGGTTGCGGGAAAATTTTCCGAAATTTTTCTGAAACATGGGTTTTGTAGAGAATTGAATTCTAAGCCAACCCAAATCATCAGAAATTCAAAAAAATGTGTTTTAGCAAGGCATGCAAAATCTTTTCAGTCGAGAACAATAGGGGTTTTAGGGTTTTTGGGGGCAATTTTCCCCGAGAAAAACTGGCACATGGGTTTTGTAGGCTTTGATGAGCTGAACAAACCTAGATGATTCAATTTTGGAAATTTTGGGTTTTTGGCCCACATGCAAAGGAATCTTCGAAAAAAAGCATAGTGCTTCAGAAATGGAAGCAACAGGGCAATTTTCTTGAAAAAAATCTAAGACATGGGTTTTGTTGTTGATGTTGAAATATGTGAACCCAAATGATTAGATTTTGAAAATTCTATCATTTACTTTGACATGCAAGAGAAAACCTAAGACAAGGATAGAAGAATTTTAGAGATAGAAAATAGAATTTATTATTCTGCCTCTGAAAAAGTCTCCTATGCTTGAATTGGATTTGATGAAGTCTGCATGCACTCGAAAAATGAAGTCTGAAAATATATCTTCTAAACAATTTGGACCTAGCACTGCAAAGTACATTGAAAAATATTGCCTGTAGTGCCTTCAAATCATTGCTTGCTCTAGAAAATATGTATTTGCTTCCACCTATGATATGAATAATGGACACCTAATGCCTTAATAAACAAGAATTATGAGCTACGGCATCATAAATGCATGCATATTCCTAAATTTAGGTGCCTCAATGCTATTGGACCTCCATAACAATTAATTGACTAAGAAATGAACCCTAAATAGGGTGCCACCTCCATGCACTTTAGTTAACTTTATAGGGCATCCAATAGCAAGCAAAAATTAAGTCAAGATGAAGTCAACTCAAAAGTTGAAGTGAAGTTTTAATATTATTTTAAATTGAGTTCTCAACCTCCACCTTTATAGGGCGTCACTTTACACTTTAGTTCAAAATTCAAAGTTTGACTTTGGGCACCTTTACTCCAAACTTAGCCAAATTCTTGAAAATTTCAATTTGCAAATGTCACTGGAGCCCATGTTTGATCACTGATTTTGATTGACTAATGTATCCAGAAGACTAGTTAATAGTTTCATTGAAGAGCAGGATCAAAACTGACAAGAAACTCCTTGATGTTGCAAACCCTAATTCTAACATCTAAGGCTTCAAATTTTAGGGCACCCCTGGTCTCCAGGGGTGCTTTTGTGCTTCATACTTAGTCAATTTTCATGCATTTTCATCATTTTGAAGGTGATTTGGACCTTACTTCATCTCGCGCTCTCAGGCAACTGACAAAACTTTAGAGTTGGCTAGCAGGCTCACTGCAGAGCTGGCTCAATTCTAATCATGATATCTTGGAGAGCACTTTTCCTAAAAACATCATCTGCTAGGTGAAAAACATGGGCGCCCCTAGCCTTCAGGGGCACTTTTCCTCCCAAACTTAGCCATTTTTCAAACTAGCTCATTCCACACTTAATCCCCAACTACAGGCTATTAAGATGTCCTCTGACCCAACTGAGGTATGTGACAGAAAGCTAGAAGCGTCACAGACAGGACGAGTACCTGAGATCACCAAAAATACTGCATTTGAAGCTTCAAAACCTTGGGCGCCCTTGGCCTCCAAGGGAACTTTTGTTGTTTCTTGACATTTTTGACCATGATTAAACCTCATGTTTGACTCTTGATTTTGACAATTCAGCAACTCAGATTAACCTGCTGACGAATTTGTTGTGAAGCCTGATCAAGTCTGAGACAAACATCATGGGTATCATTTGGTCAGAAACCTTCATCTGGTACCTCAAAAAGATGGGCGCCCCTAGCCTCCAAGGGCGCTTTTCTTGCTAGTGTTAGTCAAAATTTCATCTCCCTCAATTCTCGTTCAATCTCCCGTTTCAGGTGCTAAACAGATCCTTCAGGCTGGCTAGTAGGCTCATCACGAAGCTGACAGTATTCTAGAGAAGTCTTCTTGGAAGTGACAAACCTCAGAAAGTTGATCTAAGCCTCTGAAATATAGGGCACCCTGGCCTCCAGGGGCTCTTTTACTCCAAAGTTAGAAAAATTTTGATGGTTTTCACCTTGACAGAAATCCCCTAAGACAAAGCATCATTTTGAACATATCTCACCATAGAATCTTTGTTGGAGCATTTTAAGCTTATATTTTGACACCTGGTATCTGGCCATCTGCCATTGACGACCTTGGAGGTCCTAACTTTTCTCTAGAAAAAATGAAAACTACCCACCAGACTTAAACTGACTTTTAATTGATTTCGACTTCACCACTATGATCGTGATGTGAAATAAGCCAATCAAAACAATTTTCAGCCAATTCTAACAAGTTTCAATTTTTAGGGTTTTGACCCAAAACAAGGGTCCAAAAACCCTAATTTTCATTTTTTTCAAATTTTACCAGTATCTTATGGACATCAAACTGACTAAAATCCCATACTTTATTTGTCTAAAAACTAACTTTTGATGACATTTTTACAAGGTTTAGACTATTTTAAGCAAAATGCCTTAATGAAGCAAAAAAATTGGTTTGGGTACAACATGAGGCTCCGTATGGTGACCATATCAGATACTTATAGCATAGGAGAACCGAGAATCTCTGATTTTTGTAGACCAATGACTTAACAGTTGGACATATGGAGTCAGGACTTTCCCTAATCACCTATGAAATTAAAAACTTTCCTAGAAATCACCTAAAACACGACAAAACTTCACAGAATAGGGAAACACATTACGACATAACGAAAAAACATAATAAAATTATTTATAAAATCACTCCTCCCTCTGAGGGTTGAAGTGTTTGAGATATTGCTCGTTGTATGGCAATGGGAGGAGCCTCCCATTGATGTCGTTTATGCCTGAAAGGCTTCACTTCTCTTCTGATGGGCATTGCAAGAGGCAATCCCTTTGGGATGAAGATTCTCAGGTATTTGTACACCCGTACAAAGGTACTCTAACAAAAATTAGAATATGATGTAAATGGGAAAGTTGATACCCTGAAGCATTAGTTTTGTTGTCATCCATCCTTGGAATGTTGATTTCTTCAAACCAGTCGATCAAGTTCCAAACTTGATTTTTGTAATGTTGTAGGTGATCTTTTATGACCTGAAAATATCCTTTGACTAGCTCGTTGATCAGCTCTACATCACCTTTAACACATAGGATTTTGATTCCCATATCTTCGGCATTTTTGAGGCCTAACAAAAGCACCTCTTTTTTAGCTTCAATGAATTCCAATTGCACCGAAGGATGCAACTATCCTTTAGGTGAGATGATCAATTCCCTTGCTTCATTGGAACAATCTCCATCAAATTGTATTGTCCATGACCTTGAATCCTCTGTCGGCCTTTTTTCAAAACAAGCAATGTTCTAGTCTTCAATTTCTATCTCTGACAAAGTCACACAATTACCAAGATCCATTTCAGGCTTTTCTTCTGGTGGAACAGATGACTTGAGCACAACATGCTCCTTTACAACCTTGAGAATCTGATCTAGTTGTTCTAGATGATCCTGAAGATATTCCAGTCAAGAGATTTGCACCTTGGTCTTCATCATGGAAGCTACGATGTCAAAATTTGTTGAAGACATCTCTTGAGCAATTGGCATAGTAATCTCATGTGAAGATTTGGGTTTAGAAGTGGGAGGCACTTCTTTACCCTTTTCGTTTGATTTTTTCCTTTCTTCTTCTTCTTTCTATGCCTTGAAGTGTTGAGCATGTGTGAACACAGGCGTTGAAACATTTTCATGATTCACTGTAGGAGTGTAATGATGGTATTCTTCTTCTTGTTCTTGATTGCAGGTTCCTTATCAAAGTAACTCGTTGTGGAGTCACCATCGAAGATGTCTGTTTGTGGTAAAACAACATTTGAACTTGGTGTTGGTACAAAACTAGAACTAGGAACAGCTTCAGTGTATCCCGTGATTTGGAATATTCTCAAGTTCTTTGGACATGTGGATCCGATATGTCCATTGGTGTCATGGAAACAACAAAATACTGCATTGTGTGTAGCTTCAATCATTGGTCTTGATGGAGATGCTAGCAACCATGGTTGAAGATTGTCTCTCTTTGGCTGGTACGGTTGTTGAACTGGAGATCTGATGGAATTTGTTTTCATCAAGCCAGAAGTGATCATATTATCCTCCAACTTTATGGTGTGTTCTTGCACACTCTTCAACTCTATTGCTTTTGTCGTCTTGAGGAAGAAGGCTATCTCTGATGGAAGAGCATTTATGAAACAACTTATCAGGATTTTCAGTGATGGATCGAGTGTAGAAGAAAATCTTGTAACAAGATGATTAAATCTTGCTACAAAATCCCTCATGTGCTCGTTTTGCTCCATCTTTGAATTTGTAAGTTGGGAAAACAATAGGTGACTATCTTCAATGGGCTTGAATCTCGCAAAAAAATTCTCGCGCATGCCCAGCTTGTGATACTGCCTAGCGCCAGGTGATTGAACCAATCGGTAGCATTTCCCGCAAGAGTCTTGACAAAGAGACGCACTACAATGTCTTCATGTGCTACGTGCAAGACAACACAAGCCGTTGTGAACATAGAAAAATGTTTCTTCGGGTGTTGAGTTCCATCGCCGTGAAACTAGGGAAAGTGCTTCCTTGACCCTTTAGGTAACACATGATTTACTTGAAAAGCCAAAGTTCCAATGTTATTACCCAAGGTAATGGGGGTGGACATCGCTGATTTCTATCAGCACTGCCAGCATTATCATTGTTATCATCCATTGCTTTTGTGTGGATCATGCAATAGGATGCCAGAGTATAATTCCCATGAAATAAAAGCATTTAGCTTTTCTTGAAGTTTTCTTGCCCTGTGCCCCACGGTGGGCGCCAGAAAACTATTGGCATTACAATTCGCACCTCTAGAGTGTGTATTGGCAATGGACAACTATGCATAGTGCGTAATGACTGCTCTTCAAATTAGAAGGGGAAGCTCCCTCTTTTACTAATATGTGTGAAAAAGTAAATTTTCTAAATCGTATCTTTTTTACTCGGTTGGAAAAGGCACAAGGTTAAGAAAACCAATACATTGCAGCTAAGGATTTTCTCTGGTTTTGCAAATCTTAACTACAACTAACTAAATGCCTTAACTATCCTATTTCCTCAAGAGAAACAAAGCATGAGGACTTAGGAGAAGGGAATTGGTATACGACAATCTTCACTTCTAAATTCCCGAGGAGACAACTCTTATCTGAGGTATAGATATGAAACAAAGCTTATTAATCACAACATGAAATAATAATTGGGACAACAAATTGTACGAAGGACTTATCAATACAATTAATGATCAAACCAACAATCATATTTAACTAAGTGAACAAATATTGAATAGCAATACTATAGGCAAGGCGGCTCAACATGTTTGCTATCACAAATAAAAGCTCAAGGTGAACAGATACAGAATAACAACATTCAGGAAAATTGGGCTTAGTAATTTGTTATTGCAGCAAAAGTTCTAATTACAATGTGAACAGATATTGAATAGCGATACTACAAGCAAGATGGCTCAGCATGTTCGCTATCACGAGCAAAAGTTAATTACAAATGAGCAAGGGTGCTCTTATTTATAGAACTTCAAGGTGTAGGGAACCCTAAAATCACCTTGAGTTAACATGAGTCTTGCAAGCATGGAAGATTTATTGCTAAACCTAAATAAATGAAACTATACAGTTAAACTTTCACTTTTAGGTTGTTTAAGATTAAATGTTTTTGTATTCTTTCTAAATGTCTCCAACTAAAAGTTGACATGCTACTTCCCCAAACTTTGCAACCATAAAGGACAACCAACATGACCAGCGAACCAAAAAGGGTTTTCTTAGTTTTCCAATCCAAAGTTTAACTTTTTTGCACCTATTTTGAAGTAGGAAGCCTTCCATCCTCCTTGTATCCTTTTCACTCTACAAGACTCCCAACCGAGTTTGTAGTGGAAATCAATCCCAAGATACTTATACTCTTTCACTATTTCTAATGAGTTGCCTTCAAAAAGAAAGTTAATTTGCTTCTTTTTTCTATTTAATGTAAAATTCATGACTTTGGTCTTGGTAGTGTTCACTTGCATCCTGATCTCATGGAAAAATAGCTCCAAGGCCTTCAAATGTTATCTCAAGGTTGATTTTTAAAATAGGATAAGATCCTCAAAATATAAGAGTAGCTTCAGCACATACCCTACTAGTTGGCTACTTCCCCCATTTGTTTTGTTTAACCATTTTTCCAATTTGTCAATGTATAGACCAAATAAAGTAAGGGATAAAGGGCATCCCTGTTTAACACCAATGTCGCTTGGACATTCTCTCGCTTGTTATAATTTTAGTTCTAACTTGCTCATAAAGTCTATGCATTGTTGCTCTGTACTCATTTGGGATACCCAAATCCTCCATTTCGATCCATAGTTTGTCTATGGGCATCATGTCAAAAGCTTTTTTAAAGTCGACGAAGCAACAAAAAGCTTCCTCACCTTGAGTGTCCCATATCTTTTCAATCAAGTGTCTAAGGGTACTGCAATGATCAATGGTAGAGCCTCTTGGTCTAAATCCTACATACCCTCTTGCTTTTTTTTCCCTATTTTTCTACCCAACTATTGATTCTACGTTCTATCATGCTCCCAAAAACTTTTCCAAGAAGAAGATTGACCATAATAGTGCAATAGTTAGATGGGTTATTTATATCACCACTTTTATAGAGGGATGACTACACTAGTTGCCCACTCAACTAGAAAGCCATCTTGAATGACGTCGTTAAACATTCTTTTGATGTGAGGAGCAAAGGTCCCAACTCCCCACTTTAACACATATGGTAGAGTCTCTTGGTCTAAATCTTACCTACCCTTTATACTATAGCTGCTTTTGTGGGATCATACATTCTATATGTAACATGATTGATTGACACCTAGATAGAATAGATAGTGTCTAACCACGATATCCTTTTGGTGAAATCGTGTTTCACACTCGACTGGGTGTTTTTTATAGAAAAATCTAAAAACCCTAACAAACATGTTTTCTTTAAATATATTTTAATAAAATAACTTTTGCCTATTTTCACACAAACTTTAAGGAAAATTTTCATGAATTTCATATGTTTTTTTATAAATTCGCCAAATTTCTAACTTGAAGCAAAAAAAAATTGTGAACCCTGTGACATAGGTGGTAACTGCAAGAGGCTTGACCAAGGAAAGTTGTGATTCAATGCAAGATGTTAGTTGTTATCTATGCCTAAGATGAAGGTTGACCCAAAAACATATTCTCTTATGATAGATTATGAATCTAGTTTAGACAGGTACTGCAAAATAAAGAACTTGATGAAAACCAACTCTAGTAGTTGTTTTCAATGAAGAGGCAGAAGGTGAAGTAGAATTAGATAATTGGGATCAGTTCTCGCATCTTGGAGTGCCTTGTAACTAGAAGAATGTATCTTTGTCGGGTCACCGGTAGTACCTTATATCTATGACATGCTTGGTTTGCACCTAGCCTGGGGGTAGATTAGGCCTGTTAGCAACCACATTTGGCTCTTTTCCCTCTCTTTTTCTGTAGCACTCGTGTTTGGAAGCCCTCTTTTGTGCTCGGGAATCTCCTTTTACATGTTGCTGAAAGTTCGGTATCATTAAGACTTGGAAATCCTGCTACAATGCCTTTCTCTATTTCATAAACTTTGCAAGACTCTTTGTTCACTACTTGAACTCATACAAAAAAAAGTATATTTTCTAATTTGAACTGGGTCCTTATGTTGCCATGATTGGGTAAAAGATTGCAGTTGATTTTGTGTATTTATTTGGGATGGTTCAACGTTCCCCTTATGCATTTATCTGATTAAAACATAAACAAGTTTCTAAATATTGAAGACATCAAGGAGTCACGGTACTCAAGATGTTACAATATGTTACAACTTTATATGAACTAAATAAACAGAAAATCAACCAATAATGCCAAAAGCCCATAGTTAGTATATGAAGAAATACCATAGTATAAAAGATTTCTAAGAATTCAGAATATACTTTTGAGAATTTTCAAAACTAATATACAACAAATAACACTAAGAAACATGCCACAATAACTCAAATATTTTTCAATGTTTAATTACTACAAATTTAAAATTTGTTGTTCTTTGGAAAACTTTATCCTTGAAGTTCATTGGATACCGTATAAAATTTATTGGCCAAAATCATACCCCCATTGGAAAGAACAAAATCTATAGAATAGCCCTTAACTTCCCTGAATTGTATTAATTAGTTTGCATAAAAGCCACCAATTAACCGTAAATTCTGGCACCTCCCAATTTTTCAAACCACGGCTTTGTTCCACCCACTTGGCCTCTACTCACAGAGAGCACCTAAAATTAGAACCAAAAAGAAAGATCCCCATCAAAACGACAGAGAGTCAAAACATCAATTTCAACAGGAAAGTCAAAGAACATCAAAATTACTCAAGATGCTAGATGGAAATGTTTATTTCATATGATATTCAAAATACATGTTGAGAGTATCACCAGCGCTTTAGATTTTTGTGGGTATTAATGCTAAAATCCTCACCATCTTTAAGAGAAAAATGAAAATAAACAAAAAAGCATCTGATAATGCCTTAGGAATTTGCATTTGTGACAATGTCTTCAAGGACCCGCCACTTCAAAAATATTCCACTGTTTATTGCATCCCTACCCTCTATGAACTAACCCAATACACTTTTAATAAGTAAAGATGGTGAAGTTATCACTTGTCATCCAAAACAGTGATCCTTATAAACAAGAATTATAAGAAATTATAAAGAAAGGCTGAAGAATTCCAGTAAATATATCGTCCAGTATAAAGCAGTGACTGCAGGAAGCCAAAGATGAAAGTTCAATCAATGAAACAAAATGGACCCTGACAAAAGGAAAACTTGTATTCTTTTCAAAGATTATAGAACGAGGATCAAATATATATTACAAATTTATTTCATCTATTTCTGATGAGGTATGAATTCTTAAGTCCTTTGAGTTGCTCTCTGCATGTGAATTCAGAACACACATCTCAATCTCATTATCATCTTCAGAGTCGAGATTGTCTGCATCTGAATCACTTGAAATGTCTATGCTATTATCAAATTCCGTGGAATTTTTTTCAGCCATGCTGATTGGATCCACTGCAGATCTATCTATGGATGGTGTGCTCAAGTTTGTACAAGATGTCGATTCATTATTATTACCATCAGTGGAACAAGACGTCCTGACAAGATAAGAACAAACTTATAAGGCATCTTAGTTGCATAGAATCTGACAAGTTAAACACCATTACAGAAAAAGCGTTTGACAAATGTTGTAGACAATGATTGAAAGGATTTAAAGTTTGTTCTCACGAAAAAAATTGAAGCTAACCTTATCAATAATTCTGATTGTCGGTCTGGAGAGCAGTTTGCCACATTCACTTCAGCATGACAGTCAGTACAATACATTTGCTTGTACCATTTTAACAATGTTCTCACACCAATATTTTGATGGCGGAACCATACCTGTTAAAGATAAAAGAACTATGGTATACAATGTTCAAACGTTTTATTTTGAACTCAAAGGATAAATAAAAGTGAACTCACATTTGACGTTGGCCTTTTAATTGGAGCAAGGAAAAGTCGGCGTGGCTCACTCTCAAGAGGCTTTGGTGGAAGACTCATGAAATATTTATCAAAACAGTTCACTAGATCTTTTTCTCCACAGCATTTTATTTCTCGGAATGAAGTTTTATTCTTGTATTTCATTGCTTGCCTCTCGTCATATCTGCACATACATGAACATTTATACAAACTTACATGGGCTCCACCAGCAAATGGGAATAAAAGAAAAGTGAATTCTCAAATTCAAGGGGAAATCTAAAAAGAGGTGACCACATTAAAAATTGCTAGTTCTAGCATCTAAATGCTTAACATGTCAAATAAAAATAATTCAATTAAGAAAAAAGAAACATAAACTAAGCACATAATTCTATACATGGTGAAAAAACCTTGGACCCAAGAAAAACTCGAAAAGCCAAAATTTTGACTTAGGTTCCCTATAAGAACCGGGCACTAAAAATTCCATAATTCATAAAATAAGCTCAAATAATATCCAAAATACTCACTTTAGAGAACTCATAGGTATCTTTTCTAGTAGTTTTAGACCAAACAAGGAGTACAATGCGTATCATAGTGTCATATATGATTTCATGATTGATCATCTATCGTCATCATACAAATTTACAAATCCACAAAATATTTTACATTTTTTCCCTCGAACTACAGCTCCTCAATGGTGAAGATTCCTATTTAGGAATAATATCGTTCTTAATTATATAATGATCATTGATCCATACTGTCCAAAACAAGTTCGAAACTAAGGAACAATGCAACTAATTTACTATTCTACTTGGAAATCCAAATGACAGTGTTAATATGGGGGAATTAAAGAGCTGTTCACAAAGAAATGAAGTGCTGAAATGAAAAGAAGCAACACAAACCATAGTTACAAGACTCGGAATCAGCACAGACTAGGTAGGCTGATTTTTTATTCAGACTCAACCGTGACACTGAAACTTCACAAATTGAAATAATCATGAAACATACAAGTTTTTAAGAATTTAAAGTTTTTACTATGCACCCTTCACTAAATCAATTTCAATGATATAAGAAATTAATCAATTAGAAACTACTTCAATCACATACACAAGTTTACATCAATTAAATGAGTACAAAAATGGATGAGCTGAAGGATAGAACAGTTTTAAATTATAAAATTATGAATAATCTCAAGTGTTTTAGGTGTACAAAAGTCATGGATTATAATACCCATAGCATCAAAACAAAAATCAAAAGCACAACTATGGTTGAAAGTAGCATGCATCACTCAACCCAACATTTATAGCTTTATGGTGGGTCATGTGCTCACATTTGAGATAGGTCCTTGATGCTAATGCAGCCATGATATTTGCATGTGTTAACAATATCAACATCCAAGGGTTCTATTTGTGCTCTCCTATGCCATGGCTATTGCCTCCACCTCAAGATCAACTTGATCAACCTATGCAAATTTGTCTTTAGTGAAGACTAAATCCTCAACCTTGGTGATCCAATCTAATTATGGATCAACCTCCTACAACAAAATGGGGGATAAATTAGGTTTAGGATTTGCTTGCAATGAAGGAGAAAGTTGTAATGAACATAGACAAGATCATTCAACCTTTGCACTGACAATTTGTCATGCCTCATGAAGTGTATGTGCTGAAACATACTCCAATTACACTTGCTGCTTGACACATTGCATGGTTAGCTCAAGACACAAATGACAATCCTCTAAAAACTTGGCACCTTAGCACCAAACATCTTCCACAATGCATATGAAAAGAAAAAAGTGAAAAGGAACTCAATCTCATTGTTCAACATTAACACAAAAAATATAAAGAGTTTAAACTTGAAGTATAACCTTAATCAACTTTTGCCTGTTGCAATGCTGTTTGAATTGCCTAACATATATCTCACACAAAAGGGTCCCCTCGCACAAATCTAAAGATCTCAATCTCAAAGATGATCCTTGCACTAAGCTGGGAATCTACTTCCATCTACTCTATGACGATGGAGAGCCTACTCAAAATCTTATTTATTGGCCTTGAAATTCAAGCGAAATTGGAGCACTAGATTCAAAAACAAGAAGTTGCATGTAAGGGTCTATCATTAACATAAAAAAATGTGTAAAAATTACACTTAAAGCATGACCTTAATCAACTTTTACCTGGCTACAATGTTGTTTGAGTTGCCTTAATATATTTCACACAAAGAGGTCCCCTTACGCAAGTTAAAGATCTTAATCTCAAAAATGATCTTTGCTCTGAGCTAGGAATTTTCTTTCATCTGCTCTATGGCCATGTAGAGCCACTCAAAACCTTTTCATTAGCCTTAAAATTTGAGCCAAATTGAAACACTAGACTCACAAAATACTAAGAGATCCCCTTATGCAAGTCTAAAGATCTTAATCTCAAAGATGATCTTTGCTCTAAGCTGGGAATTTGCTTCCATCTGCTCTATGACCATGTAGAGGCCACTCAAAACATTGTCATTGGCCTTAAAATTAAAACACTAGATTCACAAAATAATAATAAACAGTTGCGGATAAGGGCCTATAACTTGATGGTGTTACCATAAATCGATGATATCTCATATGGGACAATATTTCTCCTCAACCCACCACAGGTGGATCTATGGCCTCCTTGGCCCTATTCATGTCCTCGTACATAGCTCATTGCAACCTTCTCCCCATTAGCAACACAAAGGAGGAAATCTAAAAGCTTTGTGAACTACAATTAAACGATAACATAAATAAGTAGTTAAATAATGGATTGAAGAAAGGAACACTAACTTATGAACAAATACAAATACTATAAATGAGAAAAAATAAAACGATATAAGAACTTACATCTATGATCTCCTTCACTGGAAGCTATAAGTTTTGTTCATTTACAACCCACTAATCCATGTCGACTCTAATAGTGGTCATAGCATATGAAGATTGAGACCAATCCTCACTACCAAACATGTGTTCTAAGGAAGCCTTTGACTAAAGCAAAGATTGTGATTTGATAAAGTTCATTGCAAAGTAGGTTATAGCAAGATAAATCAACTCCTTGTTTGAGTATTGAATAATTAAGTTGAGAGCCCAAGTATGGTTGTCTATATATTTGCAAATGTTTATACCATGCTCCACAAATACTTTGATCCATGGGAGTTTGCCAAAATCCTCCAACATAAAGTCAATGTAATAAACTCAATAAACTAACATAAAGTCCAAAATGTTGATATGAATGAGGTATATTACCTAACTAGTTTACCTTCGAGGTCCTATTCACACTAGTTTAATTAAGTTTACTTAGGCACTTTTAGGTTATTTACTTTTTGTGTGTCATGTCATAATATTATGTTGTCTTATCCTCTCATCTTGCCTATATAAGCAAGGCCTCTCAAGTACATTTTGTATCATTGATCCATTTTGATCATAATATCATTTTGCATCCAATATCAAGCAATCCACCCTCTTGTTACTCTCTTGTGGAAGGTTAATTTCTAGTTTTGCATGTGATCCTAGAAGCTTGAGTCTTTGTGTGACTATTACATAGTATCAAAAACTCAAATCTACAAGCCCCTTTTCAAAGGTAGGAGGGTTCTTTCCACCTTAACGCCACTCAGATAAATTTGCCACCTCCACCCAGATTTGCCATTCAAGGACTGACTCCACCAATTTCTATCACAGTCCTAATTTTATCATAGCCCTAATTTTCTATGATGAAATTCTTGTATACCTATTTCATCTGGTTGTGTAAATTTTAACAGCGATAATAATTTTTTAGGAATGTGGTTAATTATGCTAGTTGTGAACCGTACTCATTTGCATATATAGCTCATGTGAATAATATTCACATAGCAATTTTAATATTTTGAATGATTAATTTTAGTTTGGATTTTAAACAAAGAGATAGACTAACTTCATTTGTTGTTATTGGAATGTGATAGGATAGGGTTTGCCCACTCTCATCATAGAGATATTCACTGGAAAGAGGAATCTAGCCATCCGAGGGCCACTTGTTGTGAGAAACTTGTTACATCCCAAATTGTGAGTTACTAATTGCCATTACTAGATAGGGTAAATGTGAATGTAATGAGAATTTTGGAGATGAATTAATGATGCTTGTACCTTTTTTTCAATATGAATGTTATCTCACTTGATGTTGTTTCATTTGATGTTATCTCAGTTGATGTTATTCATGGTGAAATATTGCATAAGGAGGTTAATGAATCATGTTATACTAACTTGAGATGTTTATGTATACTGCTAATGTTATGAACATGTGACTGCCGTGAGTTTATGTCAGTGGATGCAACTATGTCAACCATTCCTCTAGGCGGAGGGGAAATATCACTCAAGAGAGGAGATTGGTCGGGTAACTGGTAAAGTAAACTATCTAAGCATACACACATGTCACCTTAGATTGAGTGAACTGAGTCAGTCGTTTCTATGGATTATAGGTAAGTCATCCGTAGCTTGTATGGTTGCATTTAGAGTCTTGTATGCATTCTCAAGTGATGTTTATCCATGTGAGTTTTGAGATCTGTTTGTGGTATTAAGGTCATGTGAATATGTGATGTAAGTAAACAGAAGTGGACATATATACATATGTATAGTATATACACGTATCCATAAGTATATACATATCGCTACAAGCGTACATTGGCAGATGGATATGCTCATACGGTTGCATCGATATGGTATACTTACACATACATATACATAGAGGAATATACTAGTATATATATGTATATATGCACATGTCCTTTATTATGTGGATATTAATATTATTATTATTATTATTGCCTCCGGAATTTGTATATATATATATATATATATATATTGGAAGTATGCTAACTGGCTCACGATATAAATATATATTTGTTAAATATATATATAATATATACATAATTATATATTAAAGATTGTATAAATATATTATAGTTATATATATATATATATATCAGAAGTATGCTAACTGGCTCACGATATAAATATTTATTTGTTAAATATATGTTTAAATATATTTAAAAACTATAATTATATTTATATAATAAAATATATAATTATTTCCTAATTAATTTAATATTAATCTCTCCACTTTGGGAAATCAAATTATTTTCCACATTGATTTGATATTAAACTATGGAAAACGGGTTTTATCATGTCATTGATTATTTATCACCAAACTATGGAAATCGAATAATTTCCAGATCATTGAATATTTTGCTAACTATGGAAATCGAATAGTTTCCAGTTCATTATATATTTTACGGCAAACATTGAAAAAACGAATTAATTCCTAAAGACATTGAATGGCATTCTTCAATATAAGGAAATTGAAATATTTCCTCCAAACTATATAACTCTAAATTAAATTATTCACGGGAAATGGCACTGGAGGAAGCCGCGACTGCCAATGCACAAAAACACCATGACCAAGTCTGTAATAATAATCCAAACAGCTGCAAACTGGAAATGTGTCTTCATTTCTAGAGATGACTTTCTCTGTGTTTATCTAAATCCGCCTTTTCCTGTAGTTTGGCGCCTCAGGCCTGTAGGTGTCAATGGACACCATTTTTCGCATGTGTTCTTGAATATTTCTTCTCTTGCTGTCAAAAGATTAAAGGAGAAATGGCGACACTTGGTAAGTTGATTAATTCTTGTTGGCAGAACCCCTGCCTTTTAAAGAGGAATATGTTGGGGGTTGGGACTGTATAAATAGCTGCCCCTCTTCATTGTTTTCACTCATTCTTTTTCTGGAGAAGCATTCAGTATCTTTGGGAGAGCAATTATTCAGCCATTGAGAAATCATCATATTTTCTATAGATGCATTTTCTGAGAATTGAGTTCATTTCATGATTACCATTCTCCTTTATTGAACTATCTGAGTTTCATATATTTCATCAGTTGCAACCATTATCAGCTGGATTATCCATTCTGAGTGAGGAAAGTAGAGTTTTGAGAGGGAATTGTCCATTGTTCGGAAGTGCTGGAATTACTGTGAGTGCAGGCTGAATCACCATCATCTAAGGAGAAGCTAACTACAGACATGAGATATTCTTCTACAATCAATTTTAGTAGTAATTCCTATAATAATTCTAGAATTTGACTTTACTATCTGAGATTTGAAGTTGTTGTTCATGCATAGATAGGGAATTGTTTCATGAACTATACTCCTGATTGTGAAAAGAAAGTAAGTTTGCTTCATGAACTGAATATCTGATTGCAGCTAGGAAGTAAGTTGTTTAAAAGATAATTAATGCTTATCAATTGTATTTTGCATTAATTGTAATGATCCCCATAAAAGGAGAATGTTGTTTGCATGGATACTATTTGCTAAATCTGATTGCTTACGGAAAAGGGGATTAAATCCTTAGAGTCGCTTTTATAAAGGCTTTTAAGTACTCCATGATAGGAGAAAGTAATTGACTGATGAATTCAGCAATATTACATAAGGTACAACATAAGTATTTAATTATACTAGCCATGTTTGAACATGGGATGTTTTATGTTTGTATTTACTGTTTGTACATAGGGAATGAATTGTTGCATTCTAGTTGTATTATGCATTGATTGTATGATCTCCATATAAGGAGAGTATTAGTTGCATTAGTTACTATATACTAGGTTTGAAATGAAGGCATGAGTCAAGTAAGATCCACAGCTAAGTTATTAGGTTAACTCAAAAGAGCTTGTGATACTCCTAGGATAAAGATTTCCAATATAGGAGGGGACTTGAGAAATACTTGTCATGCTGATTCATTTCTAGTAGTTAATATGGTGATAGGTTGTCTGGGATGACTGACTATCCATTGAAGGATAAACCTATGCGTAGTGTAAGATAGCCCTAAGTCAAATTGACCCTACACAGTGTATGTAATAGATGACCCTAAGTAAAAATATTGTATGAAACTCTTTGATCAAAGTAGTGTAATGTACCTACATCCTCTTAGATTGGGCGATGATTACACTATCAGTTCACCGTGATCCCGTATTACATTCTAGATCAAGGGATGTCGTATTGCGCAGGATCTAGTTATGTAGGACACACCACTATGCTCAGTTGGTTAACAATATTGGTTACTCTACCAATCTCTTCGTCAAAGGGAGGGCCATCTATCGAATGATAGATGTGCGGGGGACCGCATTATAAGTCCGTGGTTGGCAGAAAAGCGCCCGAGTGATGTTTCTCCTCCACTGAAGGCTACTGAAGTACCAAGATTTGAAAGGCGGAATTCCTGGACCTTACTACTATTTATTCTAAAGCTCACTGGAGCTATGTTTGTAAGGTATGTATTCTTGTTTCATGAACTTGTGAAGTTATTATAATGAAATGGAATCTTTATTGTAATTTGATATGGCGACTTGTTCATGTTTTATCAATAAAGAAAAGTAAAATTTTATTGCAATGTCATGTTAACACGTTTATTTACTCGTATGATGTAAATTTAGGAAATTTTTACTTTACCGAAGGGTTGGCACATTACATGTAGTATCAGAGCTACCAAGTTTTGCACCAAAACCTATGAGCTCATTATGCAACAATGCGTAAACCTTATCAGAAGATAACAGAAATGAGATCCCTAATAACTTGCATAAGTTGGGACTTGTTAAGAGTCGCTCCTGGAGTTAGGAACTCCTAAACCAACAACTTATGATAATACCTAGGATTGCGGAAGATTATGCAATCAGGTTATGAAGAAAGGTTAGGAAAAATAACCAGTATATACCTTTATCCAACGAAATAGTTTTATGACTCTAAGGCAATCAAAAAGAATGAGATAACCCTTTTATAGTAGCAGACTATAGTTGTTAAGAGTTAGGAACTTTTGGGATTTGGTGAAAACAATACAAATCTGTGTATGCAATGACATCATAAATTAGAACAAAGAAGGAAGTCAACGAAGAAGGTATCCACAGGGGTTGGATAACTCTTGACATAAACCTAACTCTTGTGTAAAGATAGGATCTTGCAAGAAAAGAGTTAGTACCTTGGAAAAAAGAAAAGACCAGAATGGTTAGAAACAAAGTAATCAACAAAGTGGACAAGGTTCCATCAACCAAAATCAATGAGATTATTGGAGTTTGATTAAAATAAGAAAAAGAGACCAAACAACTTTGGTATCTCTTGAGATTAGAGGAGAATAGGATTCCAAGCACTGGAATTAAGTCAATTGAAAAAGAGTGAATATAAGAAAGAAACCTAAATTGGTAAATTAGGTTGGTCTGACCAGAGATTTAGATAGTACATAGATTGGCTGGAGTGTAAGTTGAACTCACTCACCAACATGTCAACAAACACCAACATTTGTTTAGAGGTTCCAAAAGGAAATGGAAAACAATAAGTACCATGTGTCAGAACGATAGAAGTTGCAAGGGAAAACAACGTTCTAAGATGGAAAATACATCAACAAAGAGGCTTGTGAACATGGATTATCCTCCACAAAAAGGATGTCGAAAAAAGAATTGGAAATATTAGTGTGCTTCTTAAATTCCTAAAGTTGCTGATTATTCATTAGACTTCCTAGTGGATGATCCAAGTTATTGAAGTCTATGAAATAAAAATCAATGACGAATCTAACTTTGGGAAAAAGTATATTCAAAGTATGTCATTAAGGCAAGAAAAAGCAATGGAAAGCCAACAACAAGGAATGACAAATCCTTTTAAAAGGAGCAAGTGTTGCTAGGAGTTCAACTTTGAATAGATCGAAAATTGTGGAAACTCTAAGGGGGGAAGGAAGAGAGTGGATTGACTCGGAGTAAGCACCCCATCCAACGAAAAACGTGGGTATGTTCTCAATTTTGAAGAACTAATGACTTCTTCGCAAGTCATAATGTCGATAAAGTTATACATTTTATAACCACAAGGAAAAAGGTATTGGGAATCTCGGAGAAAGATAAATGGAAAGTTCAAGGATTATGACCCATAATCATCTCAAACCTTATGATTATTTGATGGAAACATCAAACGATGTTATCATTAATGCCTTAGAAAAGGATAGATAGATAATTTAATCGGGATAAGAAAAATCATTGTCTATGTGATTGGCAAAAGAAAAATTTAAGATACTCGTGATTGGGAGAAAGTTTCTCTACACGCCTATATGCCTTATATGGGGGATGTCATGTCCCCGAATTGGAGGTATGGTGATTTAATTAAATTATTTAAGTTGTCCAAATTATTGATATTTCATGAGGATAGCTTAATTGATGATTTAATTAAATCAAGAGGTGTTATTAAATTAATTATTTATTACGTTATTCCCATAAAATATAGTATCATAAGGGATGACTTATTATTTAATTAATTTAATAATAAAGTGACTAAAAAATAAAATAATATCAAAAAGTCACTCAATGAAATAAAATAATATTTTATTCTAGAAGCTTCTTGGTGATGAGGTATGAAAAGTATAAGAAGAAGCTTGGGCTATGCATTTGGGCATTTGGAGTTGAGTACATCTTTCCTACTACATTGCTAAAGCTGAATGCTTAGCTTGTTGATTTCCAGTCTTTGTTTGTGAAAGACCAAACCTAGCTGGTTACTTCCAATTTCGGTTGTGAAATATCAACCCTAGTTTGGAATTGTGGAGGAGTTGCCTCAAACTTCTCAATTGGGCAAATTTAATGGCCTTTGGCCAAATTTGGGTTATGCTGGAATAGAGAGATTTGTGCAGTTTGATCCTACATTGAGATCCATAACAGTTTGGATATTTGAATTTAATCATTCTCAGTTTTGGAGGCTTTAATTCTATTCGTTGTGATTAAATCGGGGAAATAATATTTAATTCTGGAGTTGATTATTGATGAAAATCATTCCATAGTGGAGATCGTAGATATATTAAAATAATCGCATAAGTGATTCGAATAGCAGTTGGAGTTAAAGGAGTCTAAGGCATTGGTCATCATCGAATAAGACAAGCTAAAGATTTATGGGGTTCGATATTGGTGAAGCTTTAATATATCTTTTGGTCACAAGCCGCCAATAGTTACAATTTGAGGGATTTTGGGTTTTTCTGCCAGCCACGCAAGATAAGAAGAAGCTTATTTGAATTCATTGAAGAATTCGTGTTCTGTTCTGATGTGGCAGATATTTGTCAGATAGCTGATGATTTGGCAAGAAGAACGACATACAGAAAAGACAAGGCATACATCATAAGTGTTGAAGGTAAGGGACGAATTATCACATAAGACAAAGAGAAGCGCCTTTCATTTGTTGGGAGCAGCTTGGCACAGGAGTTTGATAATATTGTGGAATATTCAGGATAAGACAAAAATCATAAGAGCTGACAGAACACAAGCATGTGATGCCCAGCACTTTCTGTCTCATAGATGCCAGAGGGAGATAAGACAAGAATCAGAATTTCCGTCTCTTTCTCCAGTGGTAGAAGAAGTAGAGAATCGCAGCATTATATTTAGAGAGCCGTGGAATCTAGTGGAGGTTATCATATTCTGAAGAGACAAATTCTGGAAGCTTCGATGTATGTGGGAAATGATAGGGACGCAGCCAGCAAAGTTTAAGGGAGTTCACACTTGGGAGAAACCATCTGAGTGTATTGATACCACTCCTACAGCAAGCCAAATATCCAAGTTCTATTGAATATGTTCTTGCATCTCAATTGTATTGCTGCTACTTGTTTACATAGTCATTTGCAAAACATATGTATTGCAGATTGTATATGATCATCATATGAAAGATACAGTAAACATTGCCCAGTTGTATGTCATTTCTCATTGAAGGTTTGATAAATAGCTTTGTAATCAGATTGTAAGCCTTCAGAATAAAACACAAGCAGATTGGTATTGAATGCCAAGTGTTTGCTTACATGTCTCTTGCTATGTTAACTTGTATTGCATTTCTTATCACATTGGTAGCCTGTGAGCATTGTTAGCTAAGTGATTATATGCATCTCATCATCAACATTCAAGAGAAAATATAGTAGAAACATTAAACAGCAGCTGGACAAGTGTGCATGAGAAGTGTTTGACGAAATGTCCAAGCACTGAAACTGAAAAATTACACCAGTACTAGCAAGGGGCATTACAGGGGAATTAGATAACGGAGTTATATGCTAAGAAACCTAAGGATGGAAAAGGTTTAGCCATAAGCCATAAAGATGGAATGGAAGATAAGGTAGAATGTGACACCTGTTAACCACATCGAAAATTTCTTTATGAGAAAAATTACTTGATCACTACCTTACTCTTAAGTGAAACCCTAGGTTTGTAATAACCTAATTAAAGACAAGAAGTTCATTCGAATGAAGAGAGAGATCTTAGGATAAGATTTAACCTATTGTATTGAGTTATGTACTTAACTACTCTTTAAACACCTATAAGTTAGAAATAACTTATTTGGTTGAGTTTTACATTTGGTCTTGATTGAGATATATAGGGGTAGAGAAACCTATAAACATCGGACTAGTCATTGATTGAGGACTTCATCCTAAAAATTGGAAGGGAATAATGAGATTGAGATTCGCCACGCGAATGTGTATATCACTTGAACTATGAAATTCTATAAGTGAAAACATAGGTGGGATACCTAGAGAGTTAAAGAAGCTACATTATACTTTAGAAAGGAAGTCATAGTATTGACAAGACTCTACTTTGATTAACTCTTATATCAAAAGAGGATACATTCTCAAAGGGAGGCATCTATTGTTATGTTAGAACAACATAGCATTTTCATGAAATATTGGGAATTTTTACTGAGTAGAACACCGGGGCTGTTACTTGTGCTCAAAAAGGATATGCCTAAGTTGGACTCTCCTATATGATTAAGAGAATCAGTGGAACCAACAAGGAATGTTCATGCTTGGTAACTAGATATGTAATTAAATTTGCTATTATCTAGGGACCAATATGATTGAACAAGGATTAATACTCAAAATTAGTACCAAATTTATTGGGAAAATTAGATTGAGTTAAAAGATGGATTACATCTTTGAAAATAATCCAAGGACAGAAGAGATCCACGGTATGGATATCCTAAGATAAATGGGAATTATCTCTACAAAACTTAATTAAATAGGAATTAAAGATGGCGTGAGATCGTAAAATAGGTCTTCATTAGTCAAAGAATAGACTACCATTGAATATAAAAGAACCTATGTACCCAAAATTCTAAAAGAAGTGGGAATGAAACGAGGAAATTAATGTCAGAGTTAGGACTTTGGAACGACAAAGGAAATTGTCAAATGAGAAACCACTATAAATAGGAAAAGATAGAGTAAGAGGTTGCATGGAATGTGGCAAGATAATGTCTAGTATGCCAGGAAATGAAGACCGGATGTCATCATCGGTAGGACATATATACTCTCTTGAGATTCTAGAAGGAAAATGGTAGAACACAAGACAGATCATCTGTCTATGTTAGTAGAACTAACATAATGTTCTAGTGGACAAACTCATTCGAGAACCAACGTTTTTTGGAAACTTGACTTATAGGATTTTGATCCTAAATAATATATTGTGGGCAAGTAGTTGCTTAGTAATCCTGAGAGGTTATTTCAGTTTAACAAATAATGATAGGGTTGTGTAAACCATGATCATACTACGAAACATTCAGTTGATCGAATGTGAAATATATTATTATATATAGTCAAATAAGCAAAAATGGTAGACTAAATCTTGAATGATTTATAAACTTCTAACATTGAAGTTTGGACCATTATATGAAAGGAAAGATTGGAACTCAATTAAGCTGAAATAGGCTTAGAAATTGAGTGAACCATAGACTTGATAAATGTCAAAAAGGAGTACTAGATCGAAGTGATCAATGAAACTTTGTCAATACAAAGCTTAAGTATGAAGTAGTATCAGTATTTGACAGGTGTCCAAGAGTAATAATATGCTCGAGATGGACAAGTAATCAAGAACAAGTACTTTATGGTAAGGATAATGGATGTGTAAGTGACGGACGGACTCGGTTTATGAGTTGTCTAAACGTGTAAATACCAAAAGAAAAGGATTGGACCCACAATGTAGTGTACAATGCATCGGCATTCCCCTTCTATTTGGATTATACTAAGGATAAATTCATGGGCCAATGAATTCCGATCACTGTGTGTTTGGTGTTGTGTGTAGTTACTATTATATTTTGGATGTGTATATGTTTTAAAACTCCTTGGGAGAGTAAGTATGTGTAAGGCATACGAGATTTCCCTATGCGATAGTGAGAGCACTCAAAGCAAGGTCCAGGAAGGACAAGATTGCTACATAGGATGAATGTTTATAAATCTTCCGTATTTTGGGAATTGTAAGTAAAACTTTATTTTAACTGTATGTTAAAAAGCTATAAGATCATTGGGGGCGATGATTCACAAGGGGGGAAGTATGTTACATCCCAAATTCTGAGTTACTGTTTTCCATTACTGGATAGGGTAAATGTGAATGTAATGAGAATTCTGGAGATGAATTAATGATGTTTGTACCTTGTTTTCAATATGAATGTTATCTCACTTGATGTTGTTTCATTTGACGTTATCTCAGTTGATGTTATTCATGGTGAAATATTGCATAAGGAGGTTAATGAATCATGTTATTCTAACTTGAGATGTTTATGTATACTGCTAATGTTATGAACATGTGACTGTCGTGAATTTATGTCAATGGATGCAGGTATGTGAACCATTCCTCTAGGCGGAGGGGAAATATCACTCGGGAGAGAAGCTTGGTCAAGTAATTGGTAAAGTAAACTATCTAAGCATACACACACGTCACCTTAGATTGAGTGAACTGAGTCAGTCGTTTGTATGGATTATAGGTAAGTCATCTATAGCTTGTATGGTTGCATTTCGAATCTTGTATCCATTCTCAAGTGATGTTTATCCATGTGAGTTTTGAGATCTGTTTGTGGTATTATGGTCATGTGAATATGATGGTAACGTGAATGATGTAAGTAAACGGAAGTGGACATATATACATATGTATAGTATATACATGTATCCATAAGTATATACATATCGATACAAGCATACGTTGGAAAATGGTTATGCTCATATGGTTGCATCAATATGGTATATTTACACATATGTATACATAGAGGAATATACTAGTATATATATGTATATATGCACGTCCTTTATTATGTGGATATTAATATTAATATTATTATTATTATTATTGCCTCCAGAATTTGTATATATATATAATATATAGATATCAAAAATATGCTAACTGGCTCATGATATAAATATATATTTGTTAAATATATATATACATAATTATATATTAAAGATTATATAAATATATTATAGTTATATTAAAATATATATATATATATATATATGTTTAAAAATATTTAAAAACTATAATTATATTTATCTAATAAAATATATAATTATTTCCTAATTAATTTAATATTAATCTCTCCACTTTGGGAAATCAAATTATTTTCCACATTGATTTGATATTAAACTATGGAAAACGGGTTTTATCATGTCATTGATTATTTATCACCAAACTATGGAAATCGAATAATTTCCAAATCATTGAATATTTTGCTAACTATGGAAATCGAATAGTTTCTAGTTCATTATATATTTTACGACAAACTTTGAAAAAACGAATTAATTCCTAAAGCCATCAAATGGCATTCTTCAATATAAGGAAATCGAAATATTTCCTCCAAACTATATAGCTCTAAATCAAATTATTCACGGGAAATGGCCCTGGAGGAAGCCACGACTGCCAATGCGCAGAAACACCATGACCAAGTCTGTAATAATAATCCAAACAGCTGCAAGCTGGAAATGTGTCTTCATTTCTAGAAATGACTTTTTCCTGTGTTTATCTAAATCTGTTTTTTCCTATAGTTTGGCGCCTCAGGCCTGTCGGTGTCAATGGACACCATTTTCTGCATGTGTTCTTGAATAAGTCTTCTCCTATTGTCAAAAGATTAAAGGAGAAATGGCGACAATTGGTAAGTTGATTAATTCTTGCTGGCAAAAACCCTGCCTTTTAAAGAGGAATACGTTGGGGGTTGGGACTATATAAATAGCTGCCCCTCTTCATTGTTTTCACTCATTCTTTTCTGAAGAAGCATTCAGTATCTTTGGGAGAGAAATCATTTAGCCATTGAGAAATCATCATATTTTCTATAGACACATTTTCTGAGAATTGAGTTCATTTCATGATTACCATTCTCCTTTATTGAACTATCTGAGTTTCATATATTTCATCAGCTGCAACCATTATCAGCTGGATTATCCATTTTGAGTGTTTAATTCTGAGCGAGGAAAGTAGAGTTTTGAGAGGGAATTGTCCATTGTTCGGAAGTGCTGGAATTACTGTGTTGGCGTAACAACTAGCACCTCTGGAGTAAGAGTTGGTACGGACAGCTATGCACACTACGCAATGAGTGCTCTTCAAATTAGGATGGGAAGCTCCCTCGTTGTGCTTTGACAAAAATACCTGTAAAGGGAAATAAACTAAACTAATTCCTGTCTTTTTGTTTCAGCTGTAGAGGTACAGGCTTTCTAGAAAACTATATCGTTGCAGCTGAGAATTTTCTCAGTTTATGATTCACTACTTCTATTCAACAAACTTAACCTTAGAACTATCAGTTCCACCTCAAAACATGAAAGCAGACAGGTTAGAGCTATGTCAGAATGATAAACAGTTGATTCTCTACTTGAAGGCAAAGGTGGGCATATTATTATCTCCAATCCCGAACAAGTTTATTAGGCACAAAACAGATTTAAGAATTTACCATGATAATCTCATGAAACCCTATGTGGCATAACACTTAATTATAATAGTAAAGACTCACAAAACAGATTTATCATTACAATTGCATGAAACCCTATATGGCATAACAATTAGCTGTAATGTTTTAGCAATTTATCTAAACTATGGAAAGAGTTCACTATCCAAATGTAGCCAAAGGGAAACCTAATAGTGGCATAACAATCATTTATAATATAGCAAAGAGCCTTATGAACAAATATAAGGAGAACAATGACATGAGGGGCAAGGTAAATTTGTGACATATATTTCTCTCGATAAAGTTATTTACAAATGAGACAGCTCTTCTTTATATATACATCAGGGTGTAGGTAACCCCTACAAATCACCTTGAGTCATCTGATTCTTGCAATGCATGCAAGATTTGCTGCCAAACCTAATGAAGTAGAAGCTTCTCTGATGATTAAGCTGACCTGTCAGTTAGCAGTATCCTAGCTTCTTCGGACCATGTACAAGCATACAGATCATATATTCGCTCCAGGATTAGCGGCCTACCTTCAGTTACTTTGAAACCTAACCTAACTCGTGTTGATAATTCCAAGGACGAGATAAGCTTGTCTGTGTTAAATTGACCAAGTAAACTCAAGGCGAAAGTCGAGTTAAGCTGTGATGAGACTCAAACATAGAAATTACTTCTTGAGGGTTCAGCGTGAGATCACTCCATCTCCTTCGGTCTAACATGACCCGAACTCATCCCGATCTCTGTCATCTGGCACTTTGACGCTGTCCAAAATAACAATCTGTTTCTTTAGTTCTCTGCCACTTTCTGTAATTGTGTGCATACCATCTTTACAATCTTTAGTCGCCTTTCTGAAACTGGCTGCAATCACTGAAATATTCTCTAATTTAGGCGCCATAGGTTCACCGTCAAGGCTGTCACGAATCAGCTTCTCGAACTCTGCTTGTACTTTGTCCAACTCAAAATACATGCCATCTTCAAGAAGATAATGACACGGAATCTGAACAACGAAACCGCTGACAAGTGCAAGTACTCCAACCACATCATCCTTGAGTGAAAACAACTTGGTAGAAATCTTCTCACATATTTCCGTCCTGAGAAGGTGCTGCTCTCTCCAAATAAAAACTTTTTCTTGATCCTCGACCAACTCCAAAGCATCATATGCAACTGACAACTGAGACACTAGAACACGATCCTTTGCCAAATTCTCTGCAACTGCGATCTCAAGTGACTGAACACCCTGACGAAGCTTATGTGCATCACTTCTCAACTGATACATATCTGCAAGAAGACACCGACCAGCAGCAACTAAACTATCAATCCAGTTGTCCAAAAGTCTGCCATGACTAACTAACTGATCCAGTTTTCGTTGTTCTGCAGGTGTATGCTGAGGAAGAACAAGTGCTCTGCTCGAATTTCCATGAACAAGATCAGAAATGTACTGACGAAGTTGACTATTTTCAGCCTTGAGTAAGTCCTTATCTTCTCCATCCTTCGTGATTCGTTCTTCAAGATTATTAGTGACGATCTTAAGAAGAGTTACATCTGTCTCTCTAGTGGTCCTGCCAAGATTTGCCTTAGTAAATGTAAAGTCACCAACTTCGACTTCATCTAAGCTCTTACCCTCTGGAGGAACGGCAACTTCGATAACAATCTCTGATTCTGGAGTCTTCTCAATATGTACCTGTTTTTTGATCTTCTTGTTCGACCTTCTCTGATAAGGTTCACCGAACTCAGATAAATCAAGGTTGTACGAAGGTTCACGCCTCTGTCTTCCCAAAGACTTCTCGAGCCAACAAGACTGAACAGTATTTTCAATTCTAGGAGAGACTGTCCCTGATGTATCAACCTGTGGTGGTTCAGGTGTCTCTGATCCAGCTTGAATTGGTGTCTCAGGCTCAGAATCTATGTCAATAGGTTGTATGTGAGGCGAACTAGGAGGTGAAACGTGAGGCTCAGCCTGAATAACTGTCTCTACTGGAACCTCAGGAACATTCTCAACGTGCCCCACGCTTCCTCTTACCGGTGCTCTTTTCCTGTGTTGTGAGTCTAACCCCTTAGGTATTATGAAAGCATGACTTCAGGAGTCTTTCCCTAGAAGTAAAAGGCAACGAAGAGAAATCCTTTGGCGGCTCTGCTACAGGAACTGACTTTCGCGTCCGTTTGCTCTCCAAGAACAACTTACTAGTCTTGATAACTAATCTAGAAACCTCTTCAATAGAAGTATTCTCCTTAGCATACCAATCAAGTGAGCGAAGTGGCTGTCGAGCAACTTGATCCTTGACATATGAATTGAGAAGAACTTCTCCATCATCATCTGATAGACCATCAACATCTTCTGATAGGTAATCAGAGAGCTGACCGATAGTGAGTCTACAATAGTGACGACGACGAACCTCGAATTCATCTTCACAATTAGCCCAGAAATCTTCAAGTGCTAGCGTATGTGCAATCCCTCGCTCTAACCGATCTGCATAATGACCGAGAGGATCATAGGAACGCCTCTCAGTATAAGTCTTGAGTTTGAACCTTTCTATCTCGGTAAACATAAACCTGGCATATGTTGTTGCATTGCATGTGAAAATTCCCAATGTGAATGGAAAATTAGCCGCAGTCTTATGACGACTACGAAGAAAGAAATGGACATGCTGCATCTGTCTGAGGAACTCCATAAAGATAATCTTGTCTGACGGATACCTTGGCAACATCAAGGGCTCTCCAACATATCCGTAAACCCCGATGTATGTGAAAGTAGGGAACTGGATAAACCAATCCGCCCAAGTCTCCATCGCTGATTTGGCCTCGGCGAAAATACGAATGTGCATCTCGTCATCAAGATCTCTAACGGTTCTCATGGAAAAGTGATCATTCACTGCTCAGAAGTCCTGCTCAGATTGAGAGAACTCCAACTGAGGATAATACTCATGAACACGCTGAACACCAAGAGTGCCATTAGTTTTAAGAAGCCTGTAACTACCTTGAAATGCAACCAAGTAGACCAAGTAGGATATCATATGAAACTCGTGATATTTGAGAAAGTTAGTAATTTGCTGATGTAAGCAATCACTAATCAACATAGCCCAGTCAAAATGCTTTGTACCATCAAGAATTCTGGTAATCAGGTAAAACATCCATGAACGGAAAGTGCTAGCATCTGTTTGACCGGTAACTCGGTTGAGTAAAGTTATCAAAACAGCAACTTCGTCTTTGAATTCACCGCGACCAACCTTCTTAGGCATGTTAGTCTTTTGAACTTTCAGCCACTTCTGAGCCACTTTTCTCTGCGAACGTTGTTGATCAGTATCCCATATCTTCTCACAAGCTTCAAGAACCACAGTAAAGTTATCTGAGCGAGGAGAAATAGCAAAACATTTCTCTATGTCTTTCGGTTTGATACTGCAAACAATCCTCCCGTCAACTGATTTGATTTGACGTGAAGATGAGTCATAATGCTTGATGCAAGCAAGAACGAACTCAAGATCGAAAGTAGTAACAGGAATGGAAGCTGCTGCTAGTAACCCTGAACGTTCAAGATTCTTCAACGAATTGCTGCTAACACCCTCCAAACTGCTCAGATTGACCACTGGATAAACATGATTCAGGTCTGTATCTGAAGTTTTGATAAAATTATGAGCAAGAGCCGATTTCACCTTGTAATCAATGAGATTGAACTGCATTTTGAAAATGAGGACTTTTGACTGTAAAGTCAAATATACTTGAAGAACTTTCTGAAAACCTCTGGACAAGGCTAAAAATAGCTTCTGACGAAAGAAATTTTCGAAGTTTTTTTGGAACATGGGTTTTGTGCACAATGGAATTCTGAACAAACCCAGATAGCTGAATTCTTGAAAAAATGTGTTTCAAGCCCACATGCAAAGAAATTCTCGGAAAAAAGCACAGAGCTTCAGAATGAAGGCTACGGGGCGATTTTCTCGAAAAAATCTAAGACGTGGGTTTGGCTGCAAATGCTGAAAAATGCGAACCCAGATGATCAGATTCTGAATATGTGTTGAATTTCTTTGACATGCGAAGAAAGTACCTAAGGTGAGAAATAGAAGAAATAAGACAGAAGATAGAAAGGTTTGCTTGTCTGCTTCTAAAAAATCTGCCAACTTCTTCCTTGGAATTTGATAAAACCTGCATGCAAAGTGAAAATAAAGTCTAGAATCGCCTTCCTCTGAACAATCTGAACTCGTTGCTATGAAGAACGCTGAATTCGGACACCTGCAAGACCTTTAGCTTGCTGATCGCTCAAGAAGAATATGAACTTCGAAGCTAAAGATGATAAAATAATGGACGCCATTACTGAAATATATAGATTTTCATCTTTGAAATTCGCACAAGGCAAGGAATCCATGAAAAGTGCGCTTGGCTTCTGATTGGACCTCATTTCAGTTAACTGAAACTCGAATATGCTAAATAAATCGCCATGCATTAGGGTTTCCCTTTTCAGTCTTCAGTTGACAGCTTCATGCGACTTTGACTTCAGTTAGCAATCTATATCAAGTTCGCCATCTTCAAACTTACTTTAGATTCACAAATTTGAACTAAGGCGTCCCTTTTGATAACTAAAGTTGGCAATAAGGAATTCGCCATATTTCATGCAAATGAATATTCTAAAAATAGCGACCCTTTCATGACTTCAGTTGGCCTTCAAGAAGTGAATGCGCCAACTTCACATGCTAAAAATAACAACCCTTTTGGAACTTAAGTTGCCATTCCTTGTAGAATGCGTAGCTTCACAAAACTATGCTTCATCAATAAAACTCTAAATATGGCGACCCTTTTGATAAGTGAAGTTAACATTCAAATGCGCCATACTTCACAAATTTATGCTTCATTAATCATGCCGTCCCTTCTTGAACTTTAGTTGACACTCAATGAAGCGCCATCTTCACAAAATCTTCACAATTGCAACCAAATTCGCCATGCATGTGGACTCCAATTGACATTCACTGATAATCTTCAGTTAAGTGAACATGCAATCCAGTTAACTCAACATGCAAAGCAGTTAACTGAACATACAAACTAGTTAACTCGACATGCGAACTGAAAGATCACTCAACATGCCAATATATGAACTGAAGATGACAACCCAGAAAACGTTTAGTCTAACTGCAGTCAGAACTCCAGTTAAGGCGTCCATTCAACTCTCTTTCGAAAATCCAACTTTGAACTCTTAAGGCGAATTCCAGACTTAGCCAAATTTCATGAAAATTTAAGCTAAAACCTCTGTCGGGACCTCTGTTCATCCTCTGACACTGGTTGACTGACTTCTCCAATTGGGCTGACAGGTGCACCAGAGCTAAGTAAGAACTGATCAAAAGATATCCACGGGGACTGTCTCGAAGGCCCAAAAATCCAAGCGCCTTTTTCAAAAGCTGCGCTTTTCCTCGAGCTTAGTCAAATTTCAACCGTTTTGTACGAAGGGAAAAATAAAACCTTCATAACCGATTTATCAACTTTCAAGGCCCGGATCTCCGGTTCTCTGCGGAGCTGACCTCATTACTTACGACAATTGCAAAGGCATTTCCCCGAAAACATCATCGAGGGGTGAAATCAAGGGCGCCTTTTGAAAAGTTGCTCTTTTCATTCCAGACTTAGCCATTTCTGAAATGACTAAATAACACAAAAACTCCGCAAGTCATCTTCTGATCCGGCGAAAATAGGCAACGGAAAGCTGAGCGTAACACGAGAATCATCAAAAAGAAGGCATTAAAGACTTGAAAAGCTTAGGCGCCTTTCTCAAAATGTGCTCTTTTGCTTTTTCTTGATATTTTGACTAAGATTTGACCCTACGTTTGACCTCAGATTTAGGCACTTCAGCAACTCAGATTCACCCACTGACGGATGCGTCGCGAAGCTCGAACAAACGTGAGATAAACATCTTGGATAGCATTTAGCTAAAAACTTTCATTTGGCACCTCAAAAAGATGGGCGCCTTTTCCAAAAGCTGCGCTTTTTACCAGTGTTAGCCAATTCTCGCTTCGCCTCGTTTTGCGCTATATCTTCCACAACTTGCTCGAAACAGATCCGTTTGACAGGCTTGATAGCTCACTGCAAAGCTGACGTGATGCTGAACAAATGTCTGTTGGAGACGACAAACCCTAAAAACAGATCTGGGCCCCTAAAAGATAGGGCGCCCATTTGAGAATGTGCTCCCCTCTTCAGAGATAGAAAATTTTGGTGATTTCCATTCAGATTTTCATTTTCCTTGAATTACTTCAGTAACAGACTGACATGACACTGACACCAACTCCATATTTAAAAACCCCAAAAATGACCTTCTGACAACACTTTAACAAGATTAAGACTTAATTAAGCAAAATGCCTAAGTGAAGCAAAAAAATTTGTTTTGGGTACAACACTGTGAGTGCAGGCTGAATCACCATCATCTAAGGAAAAGCTAACTATAGGCATGAGATATTCTTCTACTATCAATTTCAATAGTAATTCCTATAATACTTCTAGAATTTGTGTTTACTATCTGAGATTTGAAGTTGATGTCTCTGCATAGATAGGGAATTGCTTCATGAACTATACTCCTGATTGTGAAAAGAAAGTAAGTTTGTTTCATGAACTGAATATCTGATTGCAGCTAGGAAGTAAGTTGTTTAAAAGATAATTAATGCTTATCAGTTGTATTTTGCATTAATTGTAATGATCCCCATAAAAGGAGAATGTTGTTTGCATGGATACTATTTGCTAAATCTGATTGCTTACGGAAAAGGGGATTAAATCCTTAGAGCCGCTTTTATAAAGGTTTTTAAGTACTCCATGATAGGAGAAAGTAATTGACTGATGAATTCAGCAATATTACATAAGGTACAACATAAGTATTTAATTATATTAGCCATGTTTGAACATGGGATGTTTTATGTTTGTATTTACTATATGTACATAGGGAATGAATTGTTGCATTCTAGTTGTATTCTGCATTGATTGTATGATCTCCATATAAGGAGAGTATCAATTGCATTAGTTACTATATACTAGGTTTGAAATGAAGGCATGAGTCAAGTAAGATCCACAGCTAAGTGATTAGGTTAACTCAGAAGAGCTTGTGATACTCCTAGGATAAAGATTTCCAATATAGGAGGGGACTTGAGAAATACTTGTTATGCTGATTCATTTCTAGTAGTTAATATGGTGATAGGTTGTCTGGGATGACTGACTATCCATTGAAGGATAAACCTATGCATAGTGTAAGATAGCCCTAAGTCAAATCGACCCTAGATAGTGTATGTGATAGATGACCCTAAGTAGAAATACTGTATGAAACTCTTTGATCAAAGTAGTGTAATTTACCTACATCCTCTTAGATTGGGCAATGATTACACTGTCAATTCACCGTCATCCCATATTACATTCTAGATCAAGGGATGTCGTATTGCACAAGATCTAGTTATGTAGGACACACCACTATGCTCAGTTGGTTAACAGTATCGGTTACTCTACCAATCTCTTCGTCAAAAGGAGGGCCATCTATCAAATGATAGATATGCGAGGGACCGCATTATAAGTCCGTGGTTGGCAGAAAAGCGCCCGAGTGATGTTTCTCCTCCACTAAAGGCTACTAAAGTACCAAGATTTGAAAGGCGGAATTCTTGGACCTTTTTACTACTATTTGTTCTAAAGCTCACTGGAGCTATGTTTGTAAGGTATGTATTCTTGTTTCATGAACTTGTGAAGTTATTATAATGAAATGGAATCTTTATTGTAATTTGATATGGCAACTTGTTCATGTTTTATCAATAAAGAAAAGTAAAGTTTTATTGCTATGTCATGTTAACACGTTTATTTACTCATATGATGTAAATTTAGGAAATTTTTACTTTACCGAAGGGTTGGCAGGTTACAAAACTCTACACACACAAGCACAGAGTGTCATGTAGAAAAGAAAATTTGCAGCTTGTCATGAAATAATCATTATTTGGTTGGCATGTTGCATTGTGAAGGGAAAATAAAATTATATTTTTAGTTATTATTTATTATTATAATACGGAAATAAAAATAATATTATTTTTTTATTTTTGATTAGTAAATTGTGACCGTAGGGGGTCACTCCCTTCTATTAATCAAAAAGTTTAGTACATTATATCATCAGTTACGGGCATCAGAAAGACTGTATATTGCCCATACCTAACTACTTGTCAGGCCTAAAGTGAGACAAAATGCCCAAGATCAAGAGCCAAAGAAACAAAATTTGGTAGATACATTGCTATCAAGTATAGTATCTCGGATATAGTTTATTATATTGCATGGGAAGATAGGGCTCTTGTCTTATGTATCACCTAGGAATAGCCAAAGATTTGTCAAGGATATCTTTAATGAAGGACTCCAAGCAGCCCAAGCAATAAGAGTCGATAATACTCAACACCTTTGGCAGCCTTGTTTCATCTCTGCATAGTTGATACAAACCCATAATGGAAGACAAAAGGGAACCACTCTATCATGCCATGAAACTTCCATAGTTAGAAGGTAAAGGAATGTCATTTCCAAACTTGGCCACTGCCAGAACCACATGATCTACCAAAAATTGTCGCTTGAGAAGAGTCGAGGTCGTCAACAACGCCACATCCTTCAATTCTCCAATATCCAGCAAGGAAGCCACAAACATCAATGAGATATCAAAATTGACACAATATCTATGAACATCCTTTAGGAAATTGTCACCCAACACCCATTCTATAGTGAATAGGATCAAGGAGTGGCATGTCTTGAAGACAGATTGCAAGCATTTCTTGGAGATAAACCTAGAAAAGCCATCTGACACTGGCTAGAGGTCAGCCAAATGGGTGTATCCATGGCTATCTAGGAGAAAATGGGCGCGAAAATATGCTAAGAGAGGACACCGTTGTCTTGATAAATGCACGGTGGAACAAGTGAATCATTAATGTAGCTGGGTGTGTAAAAATCATTAATTCTTTGGCTCACCATATTGATCCAGCAATCTCATCATAGCATTGAACTCACCAAACGTAGGGACTCCATATGAAAAGTTGTCACCTCATTCAAGCCCCCATCACTCAATCACTATTAACATATACCTCATAATCCATCTCATCTGTCTAATCGATTGCCATGTTGGCAGGGAGTCAGCCGCTAAATTGGCTTCCCTATAGACATGGTTTGTTGTGTAGTCTTCCAAATGAGCTAAATGTTCTTGAGTCACAAATATAATTGCATTCAATGTCCATCCTTGAATCCTTTTTGATCTTAAAGCATTGATTGCTAATGAGGAGTCACCTTCAATTTCCACTCTTCTTAGATTTAGGTCCACACAAATTTGCACGCCCATTAGTAAGGCCTGAATTTTTGCTTCGTTATTGGTGCCTGAGTAGAGGCATTTTGAGGCTCTACAAATAGTCTCTCCATTCTAGTCTCAAATGATGCATCCAGACTCCAAGGGCCCCAGGTTGCCCTTTTAGGCACCATCAAAATTTAATTTTTACCAACCTGTCAAGGGTGTAGACCATTTTTCTTCAACTCTCCCTTTTAGAGTCTCATCACTCCTAGCCCCATTAACAAGGGGCAGTTGTAGCCCATCCCATCTTTTTGTGATTTGATTATCCCAATGGGTGACAATGTGGTTCATGTTGCCTCTTGAAGAGACTCTATTGTTTGTTGTTTCCACAATTGAAGATTCCTCCTTGTTAAGGGATGGACATCTCCTTATCTTGAAAAATTCTTCTATTCCTTTCCTTCCAAATCTCCCAAATCATGATGGTCGGGCATAGGAGCCACAAACAATTAAAGATCATCTGCTTATGTAGAGTGGGCCATGATTTGAAGAGACTCAAACTATCATTCGACAGTGCACAAAACCACCCTAGCTTTGCACAAAGCCATCTTCAGCATTCTTGAGAGAATTGACAACTGCGAAGAAGATGATTTGGACATTCCTCTATAGCTTTACACAAAGGGCACTTGGATGGACTAGAGAAGCCAAGCTTCCTAAATTTGTTCGCAATGAGGATTCTTTTGTGTAATGCTGCCCATGCAAACACCCCCGCATTTGGAAGGCAAACCTTGTTCTAACACAAGTGTGTAGGGATATCGGTCTTTGCTCCCTGTGTTTCAATAACCGTGTATCCAATTTTTGTTGAGTACCTTCCAAAGCTTGAACAATTCCATCTTATTCTATCCTCGCTATGTGACAACTATATGCATCGAGAGCTTAGAATTCCTTTAAGATGGATCATTTCCACTTATTACCTTCCAAAGATGGGTATGGCTGGATATATATATATATATATATATATATATATATACTTCAAATTATAAAATATAAAATCAGTGATACTCATAATTGCCAAATAAAAATATTTGAATACCCCATAATTTGCAAAAAAAAAGACTACTAAATTCATAATTCAATGCCTTTCTTCATGGGGGCAAATAAAGTTCAGTATTGCCAGAAAGTTTTAAGATAGGATAAAGTCTAGAATTCTCTCCTGGAAAGCTAGATGGTTGTCTTTATCTAGCCATATCTTGATGATTAAGTCAGTACTAGCAGCCATCCCAAATTATTATATGGCTGTCTTGAAGGCACCAAAATGTATTGTTCACCAAATTAAAAAACCATTAAGAGCTTTTTATGGAAGGGTAATATGGATGAGAAAAAGAAGGTTCCCTTGGTGTCTCTAGACAGTATGTGCATGAATAAAAATAGTGGAGGAATGGGTATGCATAATTTATCTACAAAAAACTTGGCTCTTGGAGCAAATTTGATGCGGTGGATGTATCAAAAGCCAAATTTGAAATGGTGTAGTTTAATGCGAAGCAAATATTTGGATAATGGAAATCCAACAAAAATATTCACCATTTCAAATCCTCCAAGTGGTTCGGTCATGTGGAATTTTATTGTAGTATGCAGAGAAGTCATTACACCATTTTTGTCATGAGAAGTCAACAATGGGGAAAGTGTGTAGTTTTGGAAGGACTCATGGAATGGCTATCCTCCTCTAATTTCAAATCAAGAGCTGCAACCAGTAGAACAAATCCTATCAGATATATGGGGCACTAAACTCAAAGATTATGTGAATAGAATAAAGCCAATAACAGGAAGAGTTATATGGAAGGATTTTTCCAATTCACCAATATCACTTAATTAGAAGTTTGTATTGCAAAAAGTTCTATAGGATAGGTGTGTTTTTTTATCAGCTAGCCCTGATAGGGTAATTTGGGCTCCTTCTAAAGATGGCAATTATACAGTGAAGCAAGGATACAAATCAATCATTTCAAATGCACTTCAAAACCAGTCTCATAGAGCATATTCTTTCTATTGGAATTCAATGACACTTCCTAGGGCGGGCAGTTTTGCATGGCTTACTTTAAGGAAAAGGATTTTTACAAGTGATCGATTAAGTAAATTGGGATTTGCAAAGCCTTTCAAGTGTGTGTTGTGTCAAGAGATATATGAATTAGTGGATCACTTGTTTGTGGGCTGTGTGGTGGCTCAAGAATGTTGGGAGTTTATAAAATCCAAATTGCATGTATTATTTCCATTGTCTGCTTCTTTATGGGATTTGTTTACTTCTTGGCCAATTTTATATAAGTCCTCTCTTTTTGCTTGTATCTGGAGAGTGGCTCCAGTAATTGTAATTTGGAGCCTGTAGTGGGAACAGAACAAACAGGTTTTTAGAAAGCAGTCCCAGTCAGTGCAGCAAATTAAGAGTAAAATTGAGAAATCCATTTCAGAGGTAGTCAACACATATGTTCAAAGTCACAAAAATGTATCCTCATTATATATTGCTTGGGATGACTAATTACTAAAGAGCTGGAAGAAAATATCATTTCCATTTAAAGGTGCTCAACATTTACCACCCCATCTAAGGATTGATAGAAGCAAAATACATTGGCTGCCCCCATCAAAGGAGTTTTCAAAACTTAATTTTGATGGATCATCAAGAGGGAATCCAGGTTTGTCAGGTGCAGGGATGTCTATTCGGGATTGGAAAGGTTTTTTACTAGCAGCAAAAGCTATACAATTACCTAATGATACTAATAACATGGCAGAAGCAAAAGCATTGCTTCAAGGGCTGCAATTAGCAAGAAATATTGGTATATGCAAGTTACATATTGAAGGAGACTCTCTCCTAATCATTAATGTCTGTAAAGAAAAAAATATCCACAATTGGAGGTTAAGTTATATACTTAAAAAAGTTTGAATAATGATGGCTTCATTTCAAGAAATTCAAATTACTCACACATATAGGGAGGGAAATAAGTTGGCTGACAAACCTGCGAATATGGGTTGTGATGGTCAGGTGTTTGAATTTTTAGGTGATAGTGACATTGGCAAAGAATATCCTCGAATGCTAGATTTAGTGGTCGAGGAGGGAAGCTTTAATATATGAATTACCAATATGAAAAATGCTATGGTCATCCGATAAGTAAAGATTGGGACTCATGCTTAAGAAAACTCGTAAATTGGATTGCACTTCAAATCATTCCCAAAGACATCTAGCAAGCAATCGTTAGCAAAGGGCCGCCATTTTTACCACTAATAAGTTTGTTCTTTTGCAGGTACAATCTCATTAATTTGGAATAAATCGGCACAGATTTTATGTGTGTATGCATAGTATCGGCAAGGGTTTTAATTAAAATAATGATGTTGTCAATTCACTAGTACGGGAAGAAGATAAGAACAAAGATAGTAAGCACAATGTTTGGAGCTAGGTTATGTGCTTTTCGAATTAGCTATTTTGCTAATTTGGCAATATTTGGTTTTGGTTTAGTGGGGTGTAATCGTATGTCTTATCATATGACACCTTCATGATGATATTGAATGGTATATCTCCTGCTGCGTGCCAAATTCAATTACACTTGGATTGGGAAGGAACAAAGGAGTTAAAATAATAATTTCAAGGCACGACTTCCATAGTACAATGTGTGAGAGGCTGCATTTAACCATTCATTCAATCTGGTTTTCTACATTCTTCGTCGTTTCTTTTGGGAAGTAGGTGCTTGGAGTTTTATTTTCTGCAATTGAGGGTTCATAACTCACGGCTGTCTATATGATGCAAGAAGTCTCTCCCGACTGTGAAGAAATTTGTGTGAGCCAAAGGAAGTGCAAGGCTTGTCAGAGAATCCAAATGGACTATTTGCCAAGGAATTATAGAGCCATAATTCCAATCAATGCATGGGAGATTCCATTTACAAAAGTCATCGAAGAGGAATTCCAACTTATTTTCAAGGGTCACTGTAAGCAATTCAAGAAATGTGTAAAATACTAAAAAGGGTTATTGGACAAGAAATTTTAGACCCAGAGACAAACAGGTTGTTGTTTCCCTCCCAACTTGTCTCTATTTTTATTTCCAATTTGGTTGACCTATTGTAGAGTTTTTGGGCAGTAGAATTTATTGCAAATAAAGTAGTAAAAGAGGCCTCTCTCTCGGATGATGTCCTTCTGAAAGCTTGTCAAGATTACGACTTGTGGAGGGGACAAGGATATCTAGGGGGACTATTCCCTCAGCATTTTCTTGTACACAGGTCATCTTTTGTTGCAATATACAGTGCAATTAAGAAGACTTTGTCAACAAAACGGTCAGATTTTCTATTATCTGCTTTGAACAAGTATGCAGGGGATGTTGACTACGAACTAGCAGAGAAGATACAGGTTCGAGTAAATGTCATATTGGTTTTGCTCACCCATGAACATAATCCACCAGAAGTTGTTGTTCCAGAGGTGAATGTGCCAGAGGATGTTGCTCCAGAGGATGCTGCTCCAGAGGATGGTGAGTTAGGTGTTGTTGTTCCACGAAATGTTGCTCCAGAAGTTGTTGCTCATCAATCTTTTGTTCCGAGAGTTGATGCTCTACAAGCACCTGTTTCACATGAGCCTAGTAATGGTCAAGCTTCCCATCTGCAACTTATCGTGGGTAATAACATGGACCTGAATTTGAATATATGGCCCCCTCTACAATCTATGGCAGGTAATCTTGGTGAGCATCAAGATGAGAATGATGTCTCTGTTGATCAGATGGAGGAGTAGCTACTTGGTATAGTTTCAATTTTGCAGCCATGGGTTTCAAAGTCGTATCAAAGAAAATTTTGATCGATGTAGATATAAGAAATCGATATGGGCATTAGTAAATGAATTATGTAATGCTTTTTGGGGGGTGGTTGTTGATATTTTGTAATGCTTTTGGGGAGTGGTTGTGGATTCTTTGTAAAGAAATCCACATATATCTTTAAGTTTGTGGATCAAAGTCATAAATAGCTATGTGGGATTAGAGTACAATTTGGCTAATGAGAGCCATGAAGCATCAAGACATACTTTGTAAATCTTTTATAAATATATATATATATATATATATATATATATATATGCGTGCTGCCTTTTACTAAAAAAAAATCATAATTCAATGACTTTTCAAATGTCAATACACAATGAAAATTACAATCAATATTCATTAATGTTCACGTTGCTCTTCATCGAGAGCATCAAAGTTTATTTTCAAAAAAGAGATCATGAATCAGCACTTAAGAGTTAGATCTCCTTTCTTCATAAACCCTTCACTGTAATCAGGTTTCTTATGTAACAAGAGATCCCAATAACTAGTGGGGGTCTAGGAGTGGAAAGCCGAATGGGGTTGAGAGGCAGAGCTCCTCATGGGGGTTTGGAAGCAACTCCCCCAATAGGATTGAGGGGCAATGCCCCTCATGGTGGTCTGAGGGAAGCCACCGCCAAGCCCAAATTAAGGCCTTCATGGTGTACACCATTTTCACAATTTTATCACTTGAGGGCGGAATTAGGTATTTGATACCTTTTTTGTTTATGAAAATGTTATAAAAAAAAAGTTTTTTAAATTGTTTATTCTTTGGGTGGCCCTTGGGTTGATGGAATTAGGTATTTGATACCTTTTTTGTTTATGAAAATGTTATAAAAAAAAAAATTTAAATTGTTTCTTCTTTGGGTGGCCCTTGGGTTCCTCTGGGCCACTCTCATCATAAGACCAATTCGGTACATGACTGGGTTGTTTGGGTTATCTTGCTCACCCTTTCCTTGAGGTCTCTGTCGTGTTGCCTTTTTCTTTCCTTCTTAGGGGAGGCTCTCATTTTGGCATCATAGTAGTCTTTGAAAGAGACATTTTTCCTAAATTCGAGGTCAAGTCTATTTTATGCTTCCACGATTCCGTCCACATTATCCATGGGTGGCTCTTTGCTCCTTCCATGTGTTCCTCACTAGGTAAGAAGGGAGGTCTTGTTGTCCTAGTGTTGGGTACCTTTGGGGAGATGGGGTTATTGTTCTCAAAGTGATTAGAGTTAGTTTCCCTTCCATTAGTGTTGCTTCTTTTTAAACTAGGAAGGATTATCTTGCTCACACTTTCCTTGAGGTCTTTGTCGTGTTTCCTTTTCTTTCCTTCTTAGGGGCGGCTCTCATTTTGGCATCAAAGCTTAATATGTAATTTCCTTTATTAGGTTTGCACAACCATGTGTTTGTTTCCGATTCAATTGTTGTGTACTCACTTTTCCTATACTTTTACTTTTAGCCAAAAGGGGTGTGTGTATGTTGTGCATGTGTGTTATCATAGGTTAGGTCATTCATGTTAGTCAAAAGATCATAAAAAAATTCTTCTTGTGTAGAAGAGCATACTCAAGAATAAAAGGACAGATATTTACTTTAGTTAATTGCATTGCCTGCTGAAAACCCCAAGTTTATTTGGTGCATATTGTAACAACCCAAAACTAATTCTTGTAAGTTCTAGGGCTTAGTTTTTAGTTACAAGGGAGCTTCCCCTTTTAGTTTGAAGAAAAATTTTACCAAACACATTAATCCATTTTGTATTGTCCCAAAAGGACAAATAAAAATGCTAACACCACCAATAGTACTAAATAGTGCATCCCTTTTCGCACCAAATTCTCTTTGATCTTCTACTATGACTAGTGTTTTAATGGCTTTCTCCAACAAGGGCCCACTCAAATAATATGAACTAGGTGCCTTGAAACATTTTCAAGAAACAATCAATGCATTGACCAACAACTCCCAATATGGCCCCTCACAACATGCAATAATATTTTGTTATAATACCAAAAATTAGCACATGCCATCCTCACCTTGATGTAAGCTTTTGTGGGCCTTATGATCCAAAATATATAGTATGTGTTAGATTGTTATGTTTTTACTATAGGACTTAAGCCAATATTTCTATGTTCCTATGATTATGTGTTATGTTGATATTGTTGGAATGTTAAGCCAATTTTATTGTTATTCCAGCAATGACGAATAGTTGACATTGAGTACCACACTAGTCTACTCAGATTGTGTCCGGCATGGCCAAATCCCTAACAAGGGGTTGTAGGGGGGCTGTCCTAGCCCCCCTACCATACCAAAGGTGCTTTTCAATGAAGTCGGAAATATTTTTTTTGGAACATACTATTTTTGGTAATTTCAATAAATGTTTGACATGTTGCATGAGTCTGTCATGTCCCCGATTTGGAGGCAGATTAATTTAATTAATTAAGTCATCCAAATATTGTTATTTCATGAGGATGATTAATTGATTAATTTAATTTAATTAAATATTAAATTAATTATTTATAAAGTTATTCCAATAAATTAATATTTAAAGGACGACTTTATATTTAATTAGTTTAATAAAGTGACTAAATAAAATAATATCAAAAAGTCACTTAAGGGAATAAAATAATATTTTATTCTAGAAGCTTCTTGGTGATGTGTTATGAAAAGTATAAGAAGAAGCTTTGGCTATGCATTTGGGCATCTTGAGTTGAATACATCTTTTCTACTACATTGGTAAGCTTGAAAGCTTAGCAAGTTGGTTTCCAGTCTTCATTT
>VDFB02363347.1:0-41200 GCA_007258455.2 Sequoia sempervirens
ACCCACCCCCCCTCGATGACAACCATAACGTGGGTCAACGGGCTTTACTCCATGCTTTCAAAATAGGAATACTAGTATTGTGAAGGTTGTTGGGTGGTTGACATGAACTATTTAAAGAATGATTAAAACATTGTCATGCAATGCATCTCATGCTTGTTGGGGGATGGCCAACGATGGTAATGGATGAGAAGACTTCAATAATTATGCATATCCAAACGAATGAATGCCAAGATCTAAAGTTTTCAGATATTAATTCAATCGCCTTCAATTATTCTTAGGAAAGACTCATACTATCCTGTTATGAGAACAGGAGGACCTGTTTTGAAATGATTGACACCATAAACAAAATATCAAACACTAGTTGTTGGAGTGCTTTTTACAATGGAGTGGTGAAGTATATTTTGCAGGGAATATAATGTGGGCTTCCCTTAGCCCGCTGATGTTATTTGTAGCATCCTCTCCATTGTGTCTCCCCACACTCCATTGCCCACAGCCTTTTCCCATGTGGGTTCCACATCTCGGAACGTCACCTCTGCATCTGCCACTACTTGTAGCCATCCTCAATGCCCTTTCTGCAGTTCATCATCCACATTTTCCTAAATAGATTTCTTTCATGCAGAGCTTGCGGCTTGTCTCGCCCACCACCTTGGCATAGCTGATTAACATGATGTTTCTTTTGCACAAGCATTGTACCATTTATATCGTTGATAATAGATGCCTGTGAACGTCAAGTGGGGTTTTTTCTTAAAGATAATTTACTAGTCCTTCCTCATATCACCAAGGCTACTAGGGAGCAGTATTTTGACCTACCATCCTAGGGGTAGCATCCCAACACTAGATATGGAAGGTTCATTAGAGGGCCCGATGTCCTTTCAAGAGGAATTGTTTGAATCATTGAAACAAATTATGTATAAATATTTGGTGGTTGGTTAAACATAATAGTCGAGAGGTTCTCCAATTGATCTGAGGCGATCTTTCATATGAAAAGGCAAGTATTTGGCATGCTAGGTTCGAGGTGATAGCCGTTGGATGTGCAAATCCCACACTATCATCAGTCATCCTTCTCCACTATAATTGTAGTGGCTTTCTCTCGGCGGAACCTCGCCCTCATTCATCTACACTGCTAACTCACTATTGATTCCACATCGCAGTTGTCCGTTCAGATGAAATTCCTTGTTATGGCTCCTTCGCTAGAATCTTCCTCTAGTGGCGACAACAAACTTTACTCCCACAAGCTCCCAACTAATTAATTCTTTTCAAATAACGAAGGTGAAGGCCACAACTAGTGGCATTTGTGGCCTCAATAGTGGTGGAGGTAATAAGATTCAATTTCCATTAGAAATCTTACTATCAACTATGACAGACCCTATGTATTTTCCCTGAATATTAATATGTCATTTTATGTTGCCGGTGGTCAAAGTATGTAAGGTAATAGATCAAAAGGGTGAAAAACGGGTCTTTAGTAAGCTAATTCGATCAATCCAAGCCGATCAAAGGAGGAACCAGGAAGATTAATACGTCGACTGAATGTCTATAAACTAATGGGGATGTTAGTATAATACAAAGGATCTACAATGATAGGGTAGCGACATAATACTTGTGGCAACAAACAATCAATGAGTTGATCAGAATTTGTGCTAAAATAGATAAATCCGCCAACAACTTGTTATGAGCGTGAAGAATGAAATATGGACAAATTAGCTAGTGCAAGGTGAGGACCCAACATGAAATTTGAATGAGAACCAAGAAGACATATACAATGATGACATTCCCATTTGGAATTGGGGTTGGCTCAATCCTTGATTAAATCATAGTGTTGGTGTTATCAAGATTAAAGGAAAATGCTCACTATCCTGAGTTTATTGTAAAAATGATTAATGCGAGAGCAATATGGGTTGTATATTCAACGAAGACTGCTTGGGTAGGAGCTTTAGTGTGGGATTGTGTTGGATTTCTGTCATTGCCTCAGTGGTGTCATGACCATGGAGTTTCACCTCTCTTCGCCCACAATTCCTCACTCATAGCCTTCTCCCATGCGGGTCTCGCATCCCTCAATGCTGCTACCACATCCGCTGGTATTTCCTTCAATGTCATCTCCTTGTGGCTTCCACAAGCAATGTCTCTATCGTCTTCCTCCTCCATGGTCGGCTAGTGTACGCTACCTACATCGATACTTTTGTGCTTTTAAGAATTCAAGCAGCGAATCTAAGAATTGGCTAAGGAAAACACAACAAAATGATAGAACCTGAAAGTAAGATGATCAAGAGAGCTAAGGGAAAAATGCATTATGTGAGTTGAGAGAAACAATTAAACTTATTCTAGCATGATAGGCCGATTTAATAAAGAACTATTTGGCTTTGTTAAGGGTGATGAATGGGTGGCCTCCGATGTCACACTTCAGAAGGTTTGAATCAAGAATTGTAAAGTGTGAATCAAAGGTTGTGTTCATTGTAAATTGAATGGTCATTTGGGATGATGACGTTGGCCTTCATTTGTGCATGCCCCATGGCCCATGATGTCGACCACAAAACTTTTTTTGGCTACTAACCACATTGCTTGTCTATATTCACCAACACCAACGGTGTTAAATAATGGGGAGCCACAGTACGGGGGTGATGCGGTGAGGAGATAGCTCACTGTGCTCAAGAGGATTCGGGCTAATAAGGCACCAAACGAATGAATCATGAAGGGAGGAGCAGTAGACGTGAACTTTAATCGTAGCATCACCAACACACAATTTCGTGCTTTGCATAATTTATTTGTAAAGGGGCTCCCCGTTAATCATGTCATTTTTCCTTGGTTCTGTCTAATGAAGTAATTCGATCCCTTGTGCACGTCGAAGGTGTAATGTGTGGATCTGATAAACGGGGCCTGTGACATATAGTGTCACTTTTTTCATGTGTAAAATCCTGAATAAGAGCAGGTTGAGGAGGAAAAGAGGAAGCCTTGGGCTATGTATGATAGGATGATGAAAGCTAATCTATTTCCTGCATTCTACTTCACCGACTTGGGGATGGCGGTCATGTGTTGAATTCCCTACGAGATCCCACTCGTAAGCATATCGTTAAGGTTCGGTAGGAGAGCTAATTTTCCCTTAACATAATGGATGTAACATGATTAAATAAGAAATCAAAAGATTCTAAATGGTGCTTGGAAGGACACTTAGAGTTGAGGCTTTTAAAGGGATATATGTTTAATGGGGGGCAGATCCAAGGATTTTATTAAAACCTCATTAATGATTACATTAATTTATGTTTTAAGTAAAGGCCTACTTGATTCTATTCTTGGTGTAGGGAAACTGGTTAAAACATGTGCAAATTCATCAAGAAGTACCTATCAAATGGGATAAAGACGAAGGGTTCTATGAAGGTACGAAGGTCTGAAGATGCTAAAAGTAAAAATCTACTTGTAAAAACAATACTAAAAAAACAATGGGCTATTTTCCAAGGTTAGACATAAAAGGGAACAAGGGGCTACCTACCAGGTTTGCAAGGGGAACGATAGTAAAATATTTCTTGAGGGGTCGAATCAAGGGGAAGATATTAATGCACTAATGATGCATTTAAAGGTGGCTAAATTACAATCCACTCATCAAGATTGACTGACAAACAGATTGTTGCATGATAAAGGAGGTTAGTGCTAGGGAAGTCGGATGACTGCTTACCAGAATCAATAATTACCAAAGTTTTCTTATCTTTTCCAAATGATCATGATTCATCTAGAGTTGTCCCTCAGATTAGGGGAAGTCAATCCATTGATGCACGTCATTTTCAAGGCCCTTTTGATCTAATGAAGAATGTTGCAAATCCATCAAGCAGAGGGTAGCCTTTGGAAAGTTTTCACTATAGTGAAAAGGGAAGTCATTTAGAGGACAAAGTGCTATAGTGATAGGGCACTAAAAGAAAAAATTAAGGAAAAGACAAAGGATGTATTTTAAATTGATATATAATGGGAGGTAGGTGAAACCCTAATGTAAAACAATTTGAGCCACATAATGTAAATTAATCATAGCCATTCATCTAGGCTTTCGAAAACTATAAATAGAGGGTTGCCCCTCATTTGTAAATAGTTGGAGAACTATTGTAAAGGCATTCTAGACAACAGAGAGAAGCATTGCATGATTTATGGGTGTTTCTTTTGAGTTTGTTCATTATAAATGCATGGTTCTACTTTTGTGTTTGTTTTAGTTGTAGTTTCTTAAGTGGATGTGATAATGGAAATTGTTGTTATGGCATCTAATGAACTTTTAGCCCATACTTTTAGCAATTGTTGATGAAAAACTATTGTGTAAAGTTAGCCTGGGTTTCTTTATTCCATTGTTGCAATCTTGTTTGATTGCATGTTCATGAAGTGCATGTGCAATCTAAAAAATTGCATACCTTAGGATATTGCACTAATTTTGTGTACCTATAGATTCTCTTAGTCAAGAAAAATCTAGTTTGGAAAGTTTGTCTACTGTAGTAGCCTCCATTGTTACTATTAATTCATAGCTTAGATTTAGAATAGCTTTTTCAACCCTTTCTCTTTTGCTATTTCTTTTAGTCCTTTGTTAGAGTTGGATCCCAAGAATTACCATGAAGCTAAATCAGTTGAACTCAGTGGCTTTTAAATTGTTGTTCTAAGTGGGCAGTCATTGTTCAACCACTTCCAACACTCTGAAATTGTATTTGTAGACCCAACTTCCCATGCTTTGTAACTCATACATAAGACTACCTTGTGATACCAGCAAAACACATCAACCAACTGAGAGATACTATGCTTGTCATGTCCTGACACCCAAGAAACCTTGGGGTAGTAATTTGGAACTTGTTTGCATATTTCTACCTTTCAAGAGAGGTAGCATACTTGTGTGTTTCCTCTATTGCGAAGGTGTAAAAACACCCATCAACAATATCCAATAGCTCCTTCTCAGCATCAAAGGATCACTTTCAATCAGCTGACCCTCTAATAGCAAGTCCTTTGTCATCATCTTTAGCACCTTTTTTACCTTTTCCTCTAATCTAGTTCTCTTTCTCCATAAGCTCATGGAAATAAACTTGATCTTCCGTTAGCTAGCTTATCTTTCTAAAAAGGACTTCCAAGGATTTCTTGTTGTTCTTCATAGAGATATGACATGCCTGCAAAAGGTTTTTGATATCTGCATTCATTCCCAGAATTTTGGCTTCTAGAGCATCCAACCTATCTTCACACAAATATTTGAAATCATGGTAGGAACATTCAAGGTCCACAATTCTGTTAATAAGAATGTTTGACACCAAACTCTTTGCAACATTCTTTAGATTTTCCTTCAAACCTCTAATTTTTATATTAATCTTATTAAAATCTTGAAGATTTCACATAGCTAACTTAAAATTTCTAGTAGCCCCAACACTAGCCATTTCTAGCAAAATAAACATGGAGGTAGAGTCATCATTGAGGTAAGAAAAGTCCTCAAAGAGACGATTTACCTTTAAAGGCTCCTATTTAGCTTTTTTATTCTCCACATCCTCCTCATTAAGACCCCTTATCTCCTTGTCCTATTCCACATTGGGAAAATATTGCACGGGGGAGTCCTCAATGGCCACTATCTTATCGCTAGAATCCATGCCATCACCAGACACATTGGGGTCCTTAGCTAGCACATCTGAGGCCTTGTTCTTTAGGTTGGAAATATGCTTCAACGAACTCCATGGATTTTCTTCCAAATCCAAAACATTATCATGTGACCCCACCTCAAGGCCACCACCAACACCATCCTGACCAATAACCTCCTCCTTGGTCTTGGGATGTGAATCATCTGATCCCTCTTCTGTGTCCTCACTTTCAAAAAGGACAAGCTGCTTAGCTTGCCTGTTACTCTTAGAACCACCCAAATTCCTCTTCTTCGAAGACGTAGTCACAATGACTAGAGACACATCCTCCTCCTCTTTCTTCCATTCCTCCTCATTCAAAGTGGAATATGAGCCAAACGACCCTGAAACATCACTCAAATTCTTCTCATTACCCTTAATGGAAGGATCAAGGAGAAGAAACTTAACATGTTCCATAATTAATAAGATAATACCTTCATGGAGGAATAGATCCCTCCTATTCTTCAAATGAGCATACACAAAGACCTCTAAAGACAAAAACAGAAAAAACGAGAAAGAAATGAATAAACCATATGTAAAATGGTTGAGGAGGTTCATCATTTTTTTGATTCATTTTGGTGAACCTCTTTTTCTATGTTTCAACATCACATATTTCCCATGGCATAGTAGCTTCCCCCTTCAAATTATCAATTATTAATTTAGAATCACCTTCAATAATCACTTTAGTAAATTTGATCTCCTTCATATGTTTTAAACTAGCCCTAACTGCCATTGTTTCAACGACATTATTAGAACAAAATCCTAAGTATTTTACATATCCTTCAATTAGTTTTCCTTGATGGTTTCTTATGATACCCCTTGCACCAACTAAGCTAGGGTTAGCCTTGGAAAAGAAATCAAAATTATATTTACCCCAATCAACCTTACGAGGAGACCAAATAATTTTTTTTGTGATATGTTTTATCTGATTGAATTTAGTTAGATCCTAGTAAATACCACATATTTTTTTATTCTAATCTCTTTATAAGAAGGGAAAATGTTTGATGAAACATAGATCCCTACATTAATGTTCTCCTAAATCTGATATCCAGTTTCCATGAGTAGATCTTTTTTGTTTCTTCTAGAGTCATGAAAGATCCTATTATTTCACTCCTTCCAAAAGCCCCAAGAAATAAAAGTAGAAACTTGTCTCCATAGGTTCTGTGGCCTAGATTTTAGGAACCCAAAATGCTAGCTCTCTTCCTAAGATTTTTCACCTAGAAAGAGACAGAGATTTAGGTCCTAAAATGCTTATGTGACACTCAAATAAGGATGTATGCAATGATATATGATGTAAATGAACTTATCTAAATGCAATAGATTAATCTAAATGACTGAAAATGAATGCAAAACTAAGATTTATGCTTTGTTTGAAAACATAGTGTGATATGTAGAAGTGAACTAGAAATGAATGCAAAACTTAACATAAATGAATCAAACTGAAAGTGCGCACCTGGGATATTGATGAAGGCTGTAAAAAACATTTGAAAGGCTACTGATACTAAAATTTAAGCCTAGTGGGACTCATTCGCCATTCTGGGTGAATTGGTCCCAGTTTTGGATGACTATACTAGAGCCCGTTTTAGCCAAAAGGGTACTCAAAAATGTAAAAATACAAAAAATTACCTTGGGGTGGGACTCATTCACCAAGGGTGGTGAATCAATCCTCCTACTATTGAAAAAGTATCAGGAACTAATTTCTAACAATCGGGAGCTAAAATCTGACAAAACCTATATTCAGGCCTACAAGTGGGACTAATTCACCATGGGTGGTGAATTAGTCCACCTAGAAAAATATAGAAAATCAGAGGAAGATTTTGTGGAGTTAGATCTGTACTTCTACCTCCTACAGGTCTCCGCTTTTGAAATTGTCATATTCGGGTCTAAAAATGTCCTTTTGTTGATATTTTGACTTGAATGATGAAGAGATGACTTGAATGACTTTAAAAATTGATCTCCAACAATTCCTAATCCTCCAAGAGTCTAATATATGCAAACAACAAGAAAAAAGAGAGATATATCGAATGTTAGGGCATGGGGGTTTGCCTTGGTCGAACCTCATTTAGGAAATTAAACTAAAATGATGAAATAAAGGAAGGAAGCGCACAAAATGGAAGTGATTACCTTGTCATGATGATTTGATCTTGTTGATTTGCAACATTACATGAAGATTCAGCTCTTGAATACTTTAGGAGGCTAATTTGATGACCTTTAATGGAGAAACCTCAACTTGCTTGATTTGTGGTAGAAGATAGATGAAGAATGGATACTTGAATTGATGAGAGAGATGGATTGATGTAAAATGAGGATGAAAAACACTTATTTATAGTCAATTGTGCCTTAGCATCCAATTATACTACATCACAGGCTGGCATGTAGTGAAAATAAACTTTAAGTTTCACCTTTTCTAGCTCAAGAGTCAAAATGCGGGCCAAATAGGACTCATTCACGACCCTTGGCAAATGAGTACCACCTAGATGGGACTCATTCACCATGCATGGTGAATGGGTCCCATGGGGGCCATTCTGAAACTTATTAAGCTAAAGAGATATGAAATAAGGTTTAAAATGCTATCTTGTCAGGTCTTTGATCAATTAAAGCCCCGAGATTTACAATATGGATAAAATAGGACATGTTAGTGATTATGTAAATGTCAAATAGGCCTTTGGACACATAATTCAATGTGAAAGTGTAATTAAATATGCTTTACAACACTAAAATTAGGTCCACATAGCCTAGGAATGCACAAGAACCAATGTGAATGTGTAAATCACATTACAACACTAGTTTGTAATTAATTTGACTTTAAGAATCTTCTAGATTGATGTAATAATGTAATTAAATATGTTTTATAATGTTGAATATGGAATAAATAAGCTAGTTAAGTCTAGAAAAGCATGAAATCATCTTACAACACTCTACAACACCTTTACAAGATGTCATTAAAAGCATGTTGTTTAATTTGCAAGGGTCTGAGACCTAGTGTGGACACATAAAATTCCTCAAAACACTAGATTAGGACCTCATTAAGTCCATTTAATCTCACGTCAAGCAACGTGTCCATTTTTTTGTTGCACATTTATCCCCCACTTTTTGGAGAGAAACTTGCTTCCACACAATAAAGTAGCCATTCAAGAGAGATCCACATGTACACCAAGCCCCCAAGAAACAAAATTATGTAAAGGAAAGGAAGAAAGAGGAATGAAATAGAAAATATGTACTCACTCTGGGCCCATAGAACTTTGGATCGTCTAAGGGGTGAGAAGGGCCAAAACATCAAGAAAAGGAAGAGAGTAACATACACTAGTTGGGATGTACTCACAAACACAAAAGTGGCTATGGGGAAAAGTCATGCCACTAGTTGGTTTTCCCGCTCAACCATTCCAAATCTATACTCATTTGAAACATTTAACAAGGTGTCACAAAGAAAAAGGAAATGCAAATGTCAGTTTAAGTTTTATGAGACAAGAAAAATAAGATGGCACCACAGGCATGCAAGTTGTGCTATGCAAGGTGGCCAAACAAATAAGACGGCTCCACAGGCATGCAAGTTGTGTTATGCAAGGTGGTTTAATGAAAGTGTAAAATGTAAAAATGTAACATGGGTATGTGCAACATCATCATCAAAAAAATAGGCCCTTAAGTGGCAAAAAACTCAGAAAAATTAGAGTTAAGAAACTTGATGTAAAAATTTGAATAAGTTATCTTTATTATTTCAAGAATATGTAAGAATAAAATCTATATCAAATTGAATTTAGTTTCTAAACTACTAGGTTTTAAAAAAAAAAAATCCATTTGGTGAAAATTTCAAATTTCAATGCAGTGGTACTTAAATTTTAGGGAAAAACTAAGAAGTAGGTGTTTGTCTGATCACCCTAACCGCAATAAAATGATAATTTTGTTTTATAATATTTTAGATATAAGTGGAGGACTCATGCCTTGATGTGATGCATATTTTTTTGCAATTTTTTTCAAAGTAAATAATTAATTATGAATTTTTTATTACAACTTTTTAAAAATATAAAAACTTGTATGTCTGACCACCATAACTTGGTCAAAACTTCATGAAATTCATTTTTTATTTTTTAATCCTATAGTATGTGAAGCATAGAATGTGACACATGTTTTGTATTCAAAAAATGTGATACCGTTTGAAAGCTATAGATGTTTTTCAATTAGCCTATCAATCAGGACTTTAGTCATAATTTGAATAGAAAATGAATAATAATTACTTATTAAATTCAAAGTAAAGCATAATTAATATCAGTGGAAAGATGAGAATCTCCTTTAAAAACCCTTTTCATTTCATCAACTTTGGGTAAAAAACTAGTCATCAACCACCTACCCATCATATTGCCAATTTTTGGCCCATCATTATCCTGCACATACCCAGATAAAAGAATTGTTCAAAGGAGTCTTGTTCAGTTTATGCAAGATTAGTCACTTAGAGAACATTGTGTCTAATGTCTCCAAGAGAGGACCAATCAAATAATATTAATATGATAATATAGATCACACTTATGAAGGACATCACACCCAATGCCATTCACAAAGTAACAAATGCATCACATAAGCAACAAGGCTACACTAAGAAGCATGAATGCAAATGCAATAATGGTAATGTATACCCCCCACTTTAAAGCAGTTGATAAAACCATTGTTGTGAGCAATTGCTTTAAAGTAGAAGAGAAGAACATGAGAGCCTATCCAAAAAGTTGTATGCCAGGTCATATGTTTTTGATAAGCTACATCATAAAAGAGTGAAGTATGTCACATGTGAGTCAATCTTAAGACATGCCATCCACATCTCAAGCTTTCTCTTTATGTGTTCATGAAAGTTTAACGATTATCCAAAAGAGACAACGAAAAGTGACATATGGGGATAAGACTTGATAACCCTTTTCCCCCCATTGAGTGCAAGACAAAAGTGAGCCTAGAATGGATGCCAATATGTTTCTCCTTGCAATGGATGCAAGACATGCAATAGTGAGAATGGAATTGTCCTACAACTATTACATGGCAAGGAGCAACAAGTAAGGTTATTTATGTGAATAACGTAGAGGCTTGGAAGAGTCTTGTGTGATAGTATTTATATTGAGTGAAGGGTTATTATCTTGATTAGACGATAATAGCCAAAAGCATCAGCTGTTTGTGGATACCTTGTTCTCGAGCACCACATCCTTTTCCATTATACCTGGGCAAGTTGTTTCATGAAATCATACCCTTTTCCATAAATATTTTGAAGTGTTTTGGAATTAGGTGGTTGGTCATTATTGTGTTTGTCAAGGGGTATTGAGGAGTTTGTGGCATTGTCTAAAGTGGTTGAGGTGGATGATTGTGAAAGGTTATTTAAATTTTGTGTTGACATAAGGGTTGGTTGTTGTGGTTTCTCATCTTTCTTGTGTGTTAGTAGGTGTTTTCCCATAAACAAGGGTGTGAAGTCCAAGTATCCCCAATCATCACCAAATAAGTTAGATGAAAATGCCTCATTGTTATGGTCAAATTTGATGCCAGAAGTAGGAATCAATGTTTTGAGAGGACTTGTAGCTCCCTTTTCAAGGTGTAAGCAACTTTTAGGCTCGGGATCAGCTTCAACTTGATAAATTTTATTGTTATAGACATATTTCATTATACAATGAAGGGTTGAAGGCATTTCATTCATCTCATGAATCCATGGTTTGCCTAAAAGAAGATTGTATGAGAGTTCATAAGGCATGACATGAATAGGAGCTTGCAAAGTAACCACCCCAACCGTAATAGGTAAGGTGATTACACCAAGTGGTTGCTTTGTTATATTATCAAATCCTTGAATACCAATGGAATCAGGTATGATTTGTGATCTATCAACATCTAAACGATCAAGGAGAGTCACACTACACACATTAAGGGTGGAACCATTATCTATGAGAGTGTGTTTGATGATTGTGCGATGGAATTGAGCAATGATTATAAAGGAATAATGTTTTTTACACAACTCCAAAGAAGGGAGCTCATGTTGATGGAAATTAATGTCAAGATTAGTGTGATTTGGGTTATGAACTAAAGTTGCCACATCATTCAGAGTGGTTCCAGAAGGGATTGTTATTTGTTGTAAAGTGTTTTGAAGAATATTTTTGTAAGTTGGTGAGGTTTGAAGTAAATCCCAAAGGGAAATTTTTTTAGGAGTTGTTTTAATTGTTCCACAAGATCATACTCCTTTGTGGGTGGAAGGTAACAAGGAGCACTAGGTGGATTATGTAAAGGTAATGATGGTGGAATTATTTGTGGTGGTTGTGGGTTATTTCATGTGTTATATGTATGAGCAATAGTATCATCACTAGATTGTTGCAATAGGTTAGAGGGATGAAGGGGATGTGAATGTGGTAAAGGGTAAGTTTAGGTTTATTGGAAGGATGAAACAGGTGCGAAGGTGAGTATAAAAAAATTTTAAGTTTAATTTGAGATCATTTTTTGTGTGAAGGTGGATAAAGGATAAGTTTAGGTTTAGTGTAGTGAGGTTGAATATTGTTAACATCCCTTAAGTGAAGTTATTCATTTTCTTTGAAAGGTATGTTATTGTTGTATTGGGTCATAATATCCTCCCTAAGAGGAGAGTGCATAGGAGAACCACAAACCACATGTTCATGACAAGTAAGGTTTGGTTCATCCAAAATAACTTTATCAAAACTAAGGGGGTTATTAATGGTTGGTTGTATTTGATTATTGATGGTAGGGAAACTAGGGGAATATTGTATCTCTTGTTCCATGTTGTCTATCATACTAGGAGAGGTTATAATAGGTTCATCTAAGGTTGAAATTTGCAAAGTAGCTTCATCACAAGTATGAGGAGAATCAATGAAGGAATTTTTTTTCTCAATAAAGTTTTTTCGTAGGTGGAAGAGGACAACCAAAATTCTCATGATGCTCATTGGTTATGTTTTCTAACAAAGTATCTTTGTCACAATGATGAGAGATACTAGGAGAAGGACAAGGTTATTATCATGATTATTTATGACTACAGTGTTTTGTTTCGTAATGTCTTCCAAAATAGAAGAGGTAGGGAAAGGATCATAAAGAGGGTTGTTATAGATTTGAAAGATTTGATTATTTAAGACCAACCTATTAGCCTCGTAATTTACAATCTCATGTTCCTCAAAGTTATCCGCACAAGGGAAATTAGGTAAGGTGATGTCTATGATTTCATTTTCTTGTGCTAAAATATCTTCCCAAAGGGGATAAGGAGAAGGGCAAACAAGAGTTGCATGATTCTCAACAATTGTGTCTTCTTTCACCAAGATACCTTCATCAGCAAAAGGAGAGGTATTAGGAGAGTTACAATCATGATCATCGTGAGCATCTATGTTTATATATTCTTCTAACACATCATCCGCACAAATAGGAGAAATAAGAGGGAATGTAAGGTTAAGACAAGCATTAACACTTACATTGTTTTGTGCTAAGAGACTATCAAAATATTGACATACAATGAAGAAATGATAATCATGCTTATTAACTAACATTTTGAAATAACAATGTATGCTAACTCAAAATCCAATGCTGAAATAAAATGCAATTTCCAAAGAACAATTGACCAATGTGAGAATGCAAATGTGTAATTTAAACTATGCATGAAATGAGCCAATTTATGCTACATTTTATGAAATGCATGCTACAGAAATGTAACTAACTATTATAGGTATGAAATTGCACCAAACAAAAGCCCTACAAAACTAATCTGAATTATGTAAAGTGTTGTTTTATGGGTCAGAAGGGACTGATTCCCCCAAGGTGGCGAATGAGTCCCAGTATGGACCTTTTTCAAAAAAAAAAGAAATTTGTGAATGATTTTTATCTTTAATGAGGGAAATTATTTAGAAATAAATGAAAAATGCAGATTTACAGAAAATCTAAATGAATTTAGATGCAAGAAATGCAATCTAAATGCCCTTTTTATGAATGCAAATTTTAGAGTCTAGCAAGCAAACTAATTCAAATCCTAATACAAAATAAATGCAGGGGTATGTTTAAGACACCAAATTAGAAGAGAGAAGTGTTCCAAAAGTCAAGTTCACCAAAATGTGACATAGATTTTAGGAACCCGAAATGCTAGCTCTCTTCCTAAGATTTTTCACCTAGAAAGAGAGAGATTTATGTCCTAAAATGCTTATGTGACACTCAAATTAGGATGTATGAAATGAGATATGATGTAAATTAACTTATCTAAATGCAACAGATTAATCTAAATGACTGAAAAAATGCAAAACTAAGATTTATTATTTGTTTGAAAACACAATGTGATATGCAGAAGTGAACTAGAAATGAATGCAAAATTGAATAGAAATGAAGAAAACTGAAAGTGTGCACCTGGCATATTGGTGAAGGCTGGAAAATACATCTAAAAGGCTGTAGATACTAAAATTGAAGCCTGGTGAGACTCATTTGCCATTCTGGGTGAATCAGTCCCAGTTCTGGATGACTGTACTAGAGCTTGTTTTAGCCAAAAGGGTACTCAAAAAAGTAAAAATCCAAAAATTGACCTTGGGGTAGGATTCATTCTCCAAGGGTGGTGAATTAGTCCTCCTACTATTGAAACACTGTTGGGAGCTAATTTCTAACAGTCGGGAGCTGAAATCTGACAAAACTTATTTTTAGGCCTACAGGTGGGACTCATTCACCATGGGTGGTGAATCAGTCTACCTATAGAAATATAGAAAATTAGAGGAATATTTTGTTGACTTAGATCTATACTTATTCCTCCTACAAGTCTCCACTTCTGAAATTGTCAGATTTGGGTCTAAAAATGTCCTTTTGTTGATATATTGACTTGAATGATGAAGAGATGACTTGAATGACTTTAAAAATTTATATCCAATAATTCATAAGCCTACAAGAGTCCAAGGTTTGCAAAAAACAAGACAAAAGAGAGATATATTGAATGTTATGGCATGGGGGTTTGCCTTGGTCAAACTTCATTTAGGTAATTAAACTAAAATGATGAAATAAAGGAATGAAGCATGCAAAATGGAAGTTACCACCTTTTCATAATGATTTGATATTGTTTGTCTACAACATTACATGAATATTAATCCCTTGAATACTTTAGCAAGCTAACTTGATGACCTCTAATGGAGAAACCTCAACTTGCTTGACTTGTGATAGAAGATAAATGAAGAATGAATACTTGAATTGATGAGAGAGATGGATAGTTGTAAAATGAGGATAAAAATTCTTATTTATAGTCAATTATGCCTTAGTATCCAATTATGTGCTACATCACAGGTCGACATGTAGTGAAAATAAACTTCAAATTTTACCTTTTCCCACTCAAGGGTCAAAATGGGGGCTAGATAGGACACATTCCCCACCCTTGGAGAATGAGTCTCACTTGGATGGGACTCATTCACCATGCATGGAGAATGGGTCCCATAGGTTCCATTCTGACATCTATTAAGCTAAGGAGATAGGAAATAAGGTTTAAATTGCTATTTTGTCGGCTGTTTGATCAATTAAAGCCTCAAGATGTACAATATGGATAAAATAGGACATGTTAGTGATGATGTAAATTTAAAATAGGGATTGGGACACATAATTCAATGTGAGAGTGTAGTGAAATATGCTTGACAACACTAAAATTACATCCACATAGCCTAGGAATAGACAAGAACCAATGTGAATGTTTAAATCACATTACAACACTAGTTTTTCATTAAGTTCACATTAAGAATATTCTAGATTGATGTAATAATATGAATAAATATGTTTTATAATGTTGAATTATGAATAAATAAGTTAATTAAGTCTAGAAAAGTGTGAAAGCATCTTACAACACTTTACAACACCTTTACAAGACATCACAACACTAGATTAGGACCTCATTAAGTCCATTTAATCTCATGGAAAGCAATGGGTCCAATTTTCTATGGCACAAGTTCACAAATATATTATGAGAATAAGGAAAAACATACCAGCTATCCAAGCACAACTTTATTAAACAAGGAAAGATGCAATCAATCATGAGCATAGGAAGAAAGTATGATCATACCTCTTTGGAGTAGGAATAGCAAAAAATACGTACATTATAGACTCCTGATCTTGATTAGAAAGGAAACACCTATTCAATAATTTGAACCCTCTTTTGTTAATATTATCAGTGGTAAGAATGTTTCCATGGATCACAACCAACTGAAAACAATTCACTTTAGGGATCAAGTGCTTTATCCAAACATGATTCCAATGGGAGGAGGAATCAAAGGATTCTCCATAACTTCATTAGTAGACTTAACTAATAAGCATCCAAAAGGATGCTTAGTCTATATCCACTCATCTTTTCTATACTTTGATGTAATATTTAGAAATAAGCATCCCAAATTTATTGTCTTCATAGGTCCACAATTATATTATGATATTAAGGACAAACATACCAGATATCTAAGAATAGCTTTATTAAGGAAGGAAATACCCAATCAATCATGATCATAGGAATAATGTATGATCATACCTCTCTAAAGTAGGAATAGTGAAAACATAGGTGCATTATACACTCTAGATCTCCATTACAAAGGAAAGAGCTATTCACAAATTGGAACGATCTTTTACTAAGATTATCAGTGCTAAAAATGTTCCCATATACAATAGCCCACTAAAAACAGTTCACTTTATGGATCAAGTTCTTTATCCAAACATATCTATCTTTGAGGAATCAAAGGCTTCTCCATAACTTTATAAGTAGACTTCACCAAAAAGAATCCAAAAGGATGATTAGTCCATATCCACTCATCCTTTCTATCATTTGAGAAAATGGAATAATTGCCTATACTTTAATGTAACATTTTCAAAGTAGCATCCCAATTTTGTTGTCTTCCTCCTCTTAGATTGACTCCGACTAATTAATTTTTGAAATTATTTCATTTAGGCTCTATACCATCCCAATTTATATAACCAACAACTTTCTTATCATTGATTCTGATAAGCCTTTGTTTTAATTGGATGAGGTGATTAATGGAGGAAAGAGGGGGACCATTGAACCAAACATCATCCCAAAAATCAATATCTTTACCATTTCCTATTCTTTTTCTAACCCCAAGTTTTAGCACACCTTATTTTAAGGAGGTTGTTCCAAAACATGGAACCATAAGACGTATCCAATGCATTTAGAAAGCTTCTCTTCCTTGTATTTCTTAAGTATTTGTCCCTTAAAATTTTAACCCAATCTTTACCACCTTCAAGAAGGCACTAGCCCATTTTAGCAACTAGAGCTTTTTTGAAAAAATTTAGTCTCCTTATGCTAAGGTCTCTAGCCCATTTAGGATCACACACTTTATCCAAACCAACTAAAGAAATTATATTACGCTCCTTAATATTTGACCACAAGAATATCCTTTGAATCTATTCTATATTTTTAGCAATCAAGGAAGAGATATTAAAAAGAGAGAGGTAGTAAACTAGAATATTTTATGAAGAATCTTTGAGCAGCTACAATTTCTCATAGTGGATGAGAATTTTACCCTTCCATCCTACCATTTTTTTAGGATTCTCTCTATAATGTAATTATAGTAGTTGCTACTCGGTTTCCTAGAAATTAAAGCAAGGCTCAGGTAGAAACCTAGAAGAACATCATCTTGGTAGCCTAGAATATGCATAACTCTATCTTTTACAATTTTCTCCAAATTGAAGAATTACATTTTACTTTTATTAATATATAATTAATATTTTGGCAATAAGTCTTAGCATAGTCATTCAAAATGGAATTCTAGTGTCCTACTTCAATAACCAAGGCTTCTCCAAAAAGGATAGAATCATTAACAAACTATTCATAAGAATGAGGAAGACAAGAAGCAACCTTAAATCCTTTCAACAAATTTTTATCAAGAACTTTTGAATATTTCTCACCAAAAAATTTAGCCACAATTATGAATAGGTAGGGATAAAGGGGATTGCATTGTCTTAAATCTCGACCACAAGAAAAAAACCCCTGGGAACACCATTCACTACTTGATAGAACACTTAGGGGTAGTAATACAAGAGGTAATAAGCTTAAGGAACTTCATTTTAAACCCATATTGTTTGAGAACAACAATTAGAAATTACCAAGACACTCTGTCATAAGCTTTTGAGATGTCCAAATTCAAAGTCATCCTTGATTTCTTTTTTGATCCATAGAATGAAAAATCTCATGGGTTGAGACTGTATTATCCAAAATATGTCTCCCCTTAGCAAACCATTTTGTTCAGAAGAACTTTCAATTTCCTTACTATAATATTAGAAAATATCATATAAGTCATGTTACAAAGGCTTATAGGCTTGAAATCTTGGATGAAGCAAACAACTTCCTTCTTTGGAATAAGAACAATAAAAGTGGAACTAAGTGGATTAGGAGTCTACTTGAATGAAATAATTCACGAGTAGCATTTAAGAGGTCACCACAAATAATGTCCCAAATTTTTTGAAAGAAGGCAAGAGGAAACTCATTTGGCCCCGAGTCTTTGAAACTGCTAAAGGAGAAAATAACAAGCCTAACTTCTGATAAAAACAATTTTTTTTAGTTCTTTAAGATCTTCATCTATGATTATTAGGGGGGTCACTTGGAGGAGGTCCATAAAATCCTCAAGAGAAAAATCCAAAGTCTTCTAAAATTTAAAAAAATATAGAGCTAGCCTTTTCAACAATTTCATCCTTAGTATTCAAAGTAGTACCATCTTCTTTAAATGGTTTTTAATGGCTCAAAGTGATTTTTTTTTTGGGAGGTTAAGTGAGCATGGAGTGAGTGATAATTGGATGGGATGTGGTAATTGGGACATACCCCCTCTCTTATTCTATTCCTGATCCCATGTTTCATGGTAGATTGATGGAAAAACTTTGTTTTATGTCACGTTCAGTAAGCCATTGAATTCAAGATTTTGTTTCTAAAATATCTCCTCTTGCTTGGTAATTTAAAACCATTGGACCCTAAGGTCATGTCTGTTATTACAAATAGTCTCATCAACAACATGGCCCTCCATGAATTTCATCACCTCTTTTATATTGTCTCAACTCTCTACATTGTTGTTAAGAAAACCTTATAATAATTTGTTAGGTTTCAATTTAGGCACTTAAATATCTACACATAATTTCAAAGCTAAAAACTCAAGTTCAACCAAGTATCACTATATAATAGACCTTGGTATTCTAAATAACATATTATACTAAACAATAATAGCCAAATTCAAATCCCATATAATCATTCATGGTATTTATTAGCAATCTAAAACTACGGTTACTAATTTTAATAATAGTATAAATTCAATTGCATGGATTCTTATGGTATTAAGAATAACATTAACTTTAGTTTATGAATTTTATTGCCTTAAACGAGCATGTATAACTATGTATATAAATTTTATTGATGATCGATGAAAATAAGTTTTAAAAAAATTGAGTGAGTTAGTATAACCCCACTTTCTCCATTAGATGTGGTATTACGAGGCTACAATGAGAATTAATCATAATTTAAATCATTCATGATAAGTTTTATATATAATTTTCCATTATTGAATGCTATGTATAAGGTTAGAGAAGGTTGTGGCACTAGGAACACTTTTTCAACTACATATAATAGAAAAAAAAAAAAAAATTATGCTTGAGGAACATCCATAATGTCTTCCAACCTTTAATTGAAAGGTAGCTAGCCAAGATATTGGTTTGTATTTGGTTAAATTTTTCTAAGAAATTATTAAAAAAAATTTGAACATATCTTGCCACTAAGCCATCCTTGAGGCTACCTTTTATTGAGTCCTTCCATTATTTGAATGAAATTCCTCATTTTAACTATTTATTTATCACATGATGTGTGGAGAGAGATAAGTTTATGTTTTAATATTTTAGTTGTTACTTGAAATATCCTAATGTGCATCACCAAAAAATTAACTAATTCATACATTCTTCTAATGACTTAAGGGTGGTTTAAAAAAATAAAAAGGTGGGCATTTATAATTGTAGTCATGGTATTATCTAATCGGGGAGCTCTTTTTTAATCCTCTCTCACTCTTGCAGTTGTTTTGAAACTATTATAGATTCACACACTTCTTATTGCTAAAGTTCCTTCGTTGTCATTCCAAAAATCTCCATGGTTATAAACAAGAATGAGAGCATTAAGGGTACATGGTTGAGCTCGACAACCATCTTTATCCTTTAAATGAATATAAGTAGACACCAATAAAAAATTGAAACCCATAGATCAATCTATACATCAACCACACCAAGAAGTCAATGAAGATAATAAAGACAACAAAAAGGATGGGTCTACTAATCTCACTACTTTACATGGCCAAATTTCTCTATATGATGAATTTACATACATTGTGCCTTTTCCAATCTAGGAGAATTATAATAACTAGACTCCATTCCTTTGAAATTACACTCATATTTATGCAAGCAATCTTGTCCCTTTCATCCCGTTACATTCTAGTTCATTTTATTTATTTTTCCCATGTAATGTCTAGTGTGTATACAATACTACCACAAGGGATGCTAGAATACTAGACTTTCAAGGCTCAAATTCTGGCATCACGGGAATGCAATTCCATGGTGGGACAAAGTGTTCTAGCTTGGAGTAAGAGTGATTTATCTAGTAAGTATTTTGTTTTAGCAGGTTATGACAAGTTGCTTAGGCAAGTGTTTGGGGACATGGAGGTTCCTTGGTGGAGGCATGTGTGGAATAAATTTTTGTGGCCCAAGTGTAATTTTTTTCTATGGCTGGTTGTCCAAAATTGGTGTCTTACTTTGGATAAATCATGCAAGAGAGGATTTCAGGGTCCCTTTATGTGTTTTTTGTGTGGTAAAAGTGAAGAAAATGTCTCTCATCTCTTCTTTCAGTGCTCCTTTTCTAGGAGTCTTTGGCACTTTTGGTGGGATGTGTGGAATGAGGCTTGATGGCACGTCTCTTCTTTGGCGGAGGTCTTTTCTCGGTGGGGGAAGGCCCCTGTTAAGACTTCTTTTCTTCAATTTTCTTGGGCTTTGGGACTAAATTTTATTATCTGGCATATTTGGTTGGAGAGGAATCAAAGGGTTTTTCAAGATGTGAAGCTAGTTGTCCAACATTTGTAGTGGAGGATTCTTCATTCAGTGGGTGAACTACTATGGTAAAGTGTGACTTGGTTGAGGGTTTGGATCCTAGAGAGGGTTCCATTTATACTCATCTTCATCTTCCTCTTCAGATGGGGGTTGCTTAGAGTGCTAGTCAGGTCAAGAGAATTAGATGTTGTCATTCCCTTCGAAAGCTAAATAGAGGGGTGTTGGAGTTCCCCCCCCTCAGGGTGTGTTGAAAATCAACACGGATGGATCTTCTCATGGAAATCCTGGCCATGCTGGTATTTTAGACATTGGGCGGACTAGTTCAGGAATTGTTGAGTTTATCTTTTCAGTTTATAAGGGCTGGTATACTAACAATGTCATGGAGGCTCTTGCTATTTTGTGTGCTATGGAGCGTGTTTGTGCTCTCGGGTGGAGATGGATCATTTGTGAATTAGACTCTCAGGTGGTAGTGAATTTGTTGAAGAGGTAGCAATTAGAGGATGTTAGTTGGCAGCTAGATGTTATTATAAAATAGATTCTTAATCTTTGTGCTTCCTTAGATTTTGTATCTTTCTATCATATTTAGTGTGAATGGAATGGGGTTGCAGATTGTTTGGCTAAGTGGGCTTCTGATCATGGGTATGACTGGAATATTATGGATAGGGGTCAATTACCCCTGAATTTGTCTCAAAAGTTGGGCCAATTAGTTGAGATTGATAGGGATGTGTAATTCCCTTGCTTTGTACTATTCCTTTTGGTTTGAATAAATTTTTACCCCTCTTTAAAAAAATATATATTATAAGTATAATTATTATTTTAAAAAATTATACATTCAAATACAATTTATAGCATATTTTATAAAGCTAATGGTTTTAAAAAAATAAAAAATTAAATATAATGATTAAAGATTAATAATTAATATAAAAAGATTAGTATAATATAATTATTTCTTATTTATAAAACTAGTATACATCCTATAAATGTAAAGACATATCTATTTGAAACTATTTATTTACTTGAATTGTTTTTTTTTTTGGAATTTTATTTATTTATTTTATATATGAATACAAAAATTTAATTCTATCTACATCATTTAATTTATTTAAAAAATATTTATTTGCATCTAATTTTTTATATGTATATTTTAACATGTAAAAAATAAAATTTCTTGCTAGCACACTCATGTTACTACATTCCATCCCTTTCTATTGTAGAATACCGCTAATAATAATTAAATTTGCATTGAACCATTTAATATTCAAGAAAATTTAGAAAACAAATTACCTATAAAAATGAAACACACAAAATAAAAATAAAGTTGGATCTTCCCAGCAACACATTAAAAGTTTTAACTTGTTTTGGTGGTTGTTTAAATAGATTTAACTGAAAAAAATGTATGATTTCATATGAACGATCTAAATAAATCAAAATTTAGAATGCACTTTATAAACAAAACCAGGTCGAAACACCATTGTGAAAGGATGAACAGGAACCACCAGCTTGCAGTAAACAAAATACAAACACCTGATAATACCACCCAGATGAACAGCAACCAGAACCCGTACACAGAAGATGGAGACACTGTTAAAAATAAATCTTCGAAGCACCTCATAAAGGGAAGAGATATATGGTGGACGTACGGGGTAGAGAAGCAGGATAGACTAAAATTTGTCGTCCAGGTCAATTCTCCAACAATAGAAATTTCTAAAGAAGGTGTCACATCAATTCTTTGAAGCCATAGGTGAAGATTACTGCGAATATGAGGAGACAAGGGGGAATTATGTAGATTACAACCTGTTGAAATTGGGTCTCAAGTTTTTGTCGGGAATCATTTGTGGCCCTAAAATAGTACTCGAAAGTCCAGACAAGGGCTAGAAGGAGAACAGCAATTGTAGGTACAAGTGATGCTGTCAAGATTTCACCTCCAAAGATTAACTTATATTCCATGAAATTATCGTTATCCTTTTTAAGATTGCGGGGTATTGTCGTGAGGATGACTGGACTTAGAAATGCAAGAGCTGCTGACATTACTGAGAGTTCTAAACATAGCAGGGACAATTTGGCCAATGGAGAGCGATCCATAGAAATCTTTTCTTGTAGTCGTTCCCTAAATATCCATGCCACGACCACTGTGATGGAGGCAAAGAAGGCAAGACAATCTGAGAATAAAAACACTTGAAAAAGGGTTTCTAGTACCATGTCTTGAGGTTTATCTTTATCATTTCGTCGTGATGTACCTTTATCATTTCCTCCTGGCACCTGAAACGCAGCTGCAAATGTCACTGTGGCAACTAAAGAGGCCACCAGCGTGTCCACTGCAATTACTTTATCCTCATTGGCACGAATCTGGTTTCTACACTGGTCTGATTGACTAGAAGCTTTGGAATGTCGTATGGAACTATGAGTTGCACCCCCATCTCGCAGAATCATTGCAATCCTACTCAAATTGCAATTATTATCAGATTCAGCACCAGCCGCTATGTCAAGTGCACTCTGGCCTTCATTGTTTACAGCATTCACTTTTATACCAGAAAATGATAACAAATATTCAACAAGCTGCACCATTAACAAAATAAAATTACCACATCATTATTAAGTTTAAAATAGAGGAAAAAATTATAACAAAAAACAATTTACCTCAATTTAAAAAAGAAAAATTGCTGAAGACATACAATTAGGTGCCCAAACATTTATAACTTGTAATTACATAATACCCCAAATAAAGACTTTATATAATCAGGAAACTCTATTTACATGGAGACTTGGGCTCCTATATAAACAGCCAGCCTAAATTAACTAGGCATACCGGCTGTTTATTTGATTTTTCAAAATGGTTGACAGGAAAATTATAATTATAATTAAATCATTTCAATTAAGTTGGTGTGAGTCAAATTATAACAACACCAATTCAACTAATTAATTTCAATCAAATAATATAATGAAAAATAATAAAATTAACATAAAATCGTAGATATAAATTTAGTAAAAGAGAGAAAAAGCTATAAATTCAATTCAATTGGTGTTAATCATATTGTAACAATATAAATTCAACAATTAATTTAATATTTAATATAGCATCTAATAAAAGAGAGAAAAATAACCTGAGGGTCTACTCTATTTTTTGCTGCCAAATGCAATGCGGTATTGCCAGAAATGTCATGGTCATAACTCACCAATTTTGCAATTCTTGTTGGTTGAAGAGGAGATAAGAGTTTCTGTACAACATCAAACCGATTATACTCCACAGCAAAATGTAGGGCAGTTTTAAGATCTCTACTACGGATTTCTATACAATCTGGCATTAGAAACATAAATCCTTCAACTATCTCCAAACATTCATTCAATGCTGCCACATGAATGGGACATCTTCCATGTTCATCCTTCTTTGTCATTAAACTCTTGTCAAACCAATGACTACAACACCATGAATTTAGTTTTGTATTCATTATTACATTTACAATGTCCATACGTCTTCCATGAATTGCAGTATGTAAGGGAGTGGCACCATACACATCAGGAATAAGAGATATAAGATGTATTATATCCCAAAAACTCTGCTTCGCTAATATCAACCTCACTACATCTGCATTACATTATAACTCATTACATTTAAAGGTTATCAAGGTGAACTTATAATGACAAAAATAGAAGATAAGCTACTATAGAACACAACTTTAAAGAAACAATATACAATGATTTGTGTAAAGCATACTTATAAAAATAAATTGTGTATTAATACGAGTTCAAATGCTATACATAAGTTATGGTTACTTTTGAAATAAATAAAATAATGGTTATAGTATTACCTAGATACCCTTCGTAAGCTGCAACGTGGAGGCATGTTTGGTGGTCATTCCTTGGCCATAAAATCATAAACCAAGGAGTGGCCTCCATCAAAAGCCTCACTGCTTCCACATGACCGTTCTCAGATGCTATAATTAGAGCCGTCTCCCCAAACTGATTACGCTTACGGGCGGCAGACTTGTTGTAGCCAAGCAGAGTTCTTACCACTTGCCCATTCCCGCCCTTAGCAGCCTCATGCAAGGCCGTATTTTTATCAGCATTGCGAATTTTCGTCATAAAACGGTAACCACTCGATTGGGTAAGAACCCATGAAATAATTTCACTGTGTCCTTCCCTTGCAGCGATGTGGAGAAGACTGTTTTCTTCAAATGCAACCTCTTCCAGAAGCCGAGGGTTCTCCCTATATAATTTCTGAATACATATGAGATCGCCATCTCTGCAGGCAACGAACACATCAGCCCTCATCCTTGCTTCTTCTGCTCTATATTTTTTTCGACTATATTCTATGCATTAAATCTCTGGCTGTCATATCAATTTATAATAAAACAAATGCATCTTACCAGTGTTTTAGAGAATATTTTTCTTTTCTAGCGATAAATTGATACGCTTCAGTGCAGAAGAGATTAAACAGCCGGGTAAGATGTAATTTTGGTTCAGAAGAGATTAAACAGCCGGGTAAGATGTAATTTCGGTTTGGTCCAAAAAAGTGAAACCATCTTCCAGTTTACGAAATTACCACCCTCTTCTTTTTCTTCAGTACGTATGTTGTTTCAGATCATTCATGACTGTTGGAGAATATGCTTTGTTTGGAATTCATGTTAGCAGCTTTTTTCCCTGAAAGCAACTCGTTTCTTCTCTGTTATTCCAAACCATGTCGATAAGCAAGAGAGCAGAGAGAACAAAATAGAACACATATGGCATAAATTCTCTCTTTCTTCTGTTATTCTTAAATGTGGAAGAACATTCATTCGAGTTCTGCCCTTCTTCTACCTTTATTCTCCCTGCTCTTTTTACTGTAGAATTGTGACGTCAATTTCAAGGTTTTTCGTGTCGGTGTCAATTCATCGTATGCCCTATCAAACGTGTAAAGGTTAATGTGCGATTAATGACACCCATACTTATTCCATCGAGATTGTCCTAATGTCTAATGTGTATTACCATGAGGGGTGTGACGAATTCATCACTATCCCAAGTAAATCTTTTATATAGTTTAAAATTGTATTTATAATACATAGATATTCTATGATTAGTTTTATTATTAAAAAAAATTATATTAACAGTGGATTGGAAAATTTTATTAGATGAATAGTGAGCAATATTGGTTTTTTTAGGCTGATCAGCACGGATGAGGTGATTTTTTATTGCATGTTCATGTATGCAAGAGCTTTTGGTATGAAATTATTTATTTAATTATTTTTAGTGATCTATTTGGTTTATTTTATATTGGTTTGATTTTTATAAGTTCTTTTAATATTCTTTTATTAATTGTTTTAAGATCTTTGGAATTAAGGGTTATACATGTGACACGATCTAGAAGAGGATAGAAGGAACCTTTCATTTATCTCATAAGGATGTTCTAGTTAATGTGGTCACAATTTATGCATGAAATTTCTCTTAATTTCTCATGTAGGATAGACATGAAGCTACATTTGATTAAAGGGTTCATAACCATCTTGATCTAATGGTTTTTTGCAAAAGAGTTAGGCTCATCCTATTTCAATCATTAATCCTAAGGTTATACTCATTGATGTTTATTATATGTTATACCATGCTTTGGTATATAAATTATAGCTTTGAAAGCCATGTTGCATTTCCTTGAGAATTGGGTGTGTCATGTTTGATAGTAACAAGGAGATTTAAAGGTTATTTTAGTGTCAAATGGTTTCTTCAGTGTCTTTTTATAAGAATGGCTGATTAAATTTTGGATTTTAAGGGTGGAACTTCCTTTCATAATCAAGATAATTTGCACATTGAATCTTGGATGATGTGGTTTAATTTAGTTAAGGAGATCTTGGCTAAGATTATAGTCTAGGTTAACCTTTTGTCTTCTCTTGGAATTCTAGAGATCAAATATTTTGAATTCTATTGTAGTTGTCCTTGAGGAACCTTTGGTATCTTCTAATCCCACACTAGGGAGAAATGTAATTTATTATATTCATACTTTTTTGAAAACTAATATTATTAAAATACTTTACTAGATTCTATAGAGATTAGAGTAGGAAATATATATTGGATTCAACAATTATATCTTGAGGTTATTCCCTTTAGATGTATTTATCATTCTCATGGGCATAATTTATGAAATTTCCAATATAAAACATCATATAATATTCATCCTTTGCTAGATGTATCTATAGCTAAAGATAATACAAAATATAAATCCCTAGTTCATGTAGAAGAGCTCGACTTAAATGGTTTTATTCTAGTTAAGTCCCATAATAAAGAAAGGAATGGTATATTGGAGAAAAAGATTTACTGAATGGTCATTTGAATAATAAAAAAATATATTTAACATAATTTTTAGGATCTTGAATATGCTTTTATTCAGAAGATTTTTTATAATTAGGATCTGGTACTACCTAATTCTACCTTTCTACAACTATTAGAACCTCAAAATCCATTTGATGTATAAGTATTATCGAGGGAAGGAAATCCTCTTTCTCTAAGTTAGTTATTTGATTTTTTTCTTACTCTTGATGAGAGAATTAGGAGATTCATTTAGATAGACCTTTCTTCATCATTTTTTTTAAGATAAATTTTGTTTACTAATCTCATGGATGACAAACTAAGTTGTATTCTCTTCAATTGGAATAACAAAGTATGTGGTTCTAGTTACATTTTTTAATGGGCACAAAAGTTTCTAATTTCTAATTATTTGATTGGGGATAACTATATTACATTCTACCTTTTTTGTGGAACGAATTAGATCCCAAGCCTACCAATCTATATTTATCTCTTTTATATATCCATAAGAAGCTTTTATTCATCTTTTAGTTAATGTCACTTTATGATCAATCTATACATGAGAATATGGATGTATGGAAATTGGAGAGAAAACCCCCCTTTAATACTAGTGTGTTGGGAATCAAGGTGCCTCAACCTTGAAAATTCCTAAGTTATTTATTTATTCTTATTTTTACATTTTCTCATGGATAAATATCATTTATGTCATTAAATAAATGTCCTCATCAAAAGTGTTGTGATATTTTGATTTGGAACTTTTTCCACATGTTGGTGCCTTGAAAAATAAGTTATTGTCATCAAAAGATGTCCATTTAGAGGTATAACATGGGAAGCCTATTTTTAAGGATGTTATGATGGATTCTATGACAACTATAAGAGTGAAAAGTGAGGGATATCATTTTAGACATGACAAACATTTATCAAACACCTAATAGAATATTTTCATAAGCTATTGATGGTCTATGATGCATGCCAGAAAATCTCCTATTTTCTAGGGGTTCTTATGACTATTGACACAAACTAAGTGCCACTACACCAAAAGCCTAATTTGATAGTAAGAGTGACATTGGAGAGGTTAAGGGGTACCAACAAGGGTTAGGGGTCCCACGTGACAACAATTTAACCCCCTAGTCAAGAGCTTGATAGAAATAGTTAATTGTGAGATGAAAAGAATGTTGGGAGTGGGAGTTGAATCCTCCCTAGTAGAGTCGCTAGTTTTGTTGAGACAAACTGAGTGCCACTATACCAAAAGCCTAAGCTATTAGTGAGGACGACATTAGAGAGGTTAAGGGGTACCAACGAGGGTTGATGGTCCCACATGACAATAGTTTTTAGCACACCCAATGTGACACTAAAACCTATTTCAGTTAAGAAATAAAAAGTTTTACTACTGTCCTGGTATATGTAGGAGTTTTTTTTGGCCTTTTTGAGGTTATCAACATATACCTAGTGATTCTAATCTCCAATTTTCAAGTAGATCTAGTGCAATCAACACATGTGGAGAGTACAAACAAGAGGAAGTTCTACTTTCTTTAGGTATTTGTAGTTATCACCACCAAGAAGAAAAGGAAAGGAAACAAGAAGGATTCTTAGCCCACCATCTAGATCACATTCCACACCTCCAAATTACAAGCCTACAATTCTTATTCCAAGAGTTCTAGTATTGAATATACGAGTGTTGAACAAATCCAATGAAAATGTAGTTTTCTTTTGCAATTTTTAATGGGGGAATCCCATTAAATCTTGCTCAATATGATGATATTGCTATGGTAGCCCTTAGAAGCTTACCTTCTTTAACATGAGAAGATTAAATTACACCTATTGAGCATATCAAAGATGTGCCTACATTATGTCTAGTTCACAATATCACAATTGAGATTGTAGCAATCTAGCTCTTGGACACATAACTAAAAGGAAAAGATTTGTAATGGTTCACGAGTTTGGTAGTTAATTCAATCACAACCTGGGATCAATTGGGAGATGTTTTGCACAAGCAATTTGAGGAAAAGTTAGATCATTTGTCTTTGGTGGAGCAACTAACTACCATCAAGAGAGCTCCACATTAGCATATGTCTGATTTTAACTACCATTTCTAGAAAATTTTAAATAGAATTCCAACAATGATAATACCTTCATCTCAACATGCATTTTTTATATTTCCTTAAATACCTTAATAATGATATATTTGTGATGATTCATTCAATGGGTGGAAATACACTTCCTAATGAATATTACATCACCATTAGAGAAGATAATGGCCTCATACAGGATGGTAAAATAGCCCCAAGGCCTCCAATGCCTATATTTTCTAAGATACAACCACCTATACCATTTCCATTACCTCTAATAGTTGTTGTCCTTGCTATACCAACACTAAATTATACAAACCTTGTCCAAGAATAGGTTTTCCTAGCTCCATCCCATGAATCTCAAGAGTTAAAAGGTATATTGCTATAGTGTAGGAAAAAGTATCCCTTTTTCAAACTTAATTTGGGAATAATTAATATTAAATTGAGCCTATTGTCGCCTTGATTTAGTGTTGTAATGTGTTTTACCCATTAACATTAATTTTAGGGCCCTTTAAAACTAAATGTACCTAAATTTGTCTTATTTAGGGTGTTGTAAAGTATATCTTTACACTTTCACACTAAGATAGGTGTTTACTAATTAATTGGGATTATTTATGCCTTGATTGGTCCTATTTTGTATCCATAAGCCTTATTAATTGGATGTTTTTATGTGGATAATCCACACACTTATCAAATAACAAATCATAATTCAATTTTTTTTGTCATGTGTTCCAAATCTAGTGATCTCAGACTTATATTCCACCTTTGGTGTATGAATCCCACCTAAGTCTTGGAACCTCATTTTAAATTGCACATTAAACAAGAGACTCCTATAAATCTATGTTGGATCAAGTTTTAGCTATTGGGACTCATATGCCACAACTGGTGTATGCATCCTACTTTAACCAGGACCTATTTTGAATCAAATTGATGGTGGGATTTTATTATCCTAGATTTGATGTCCACTTGCAATGTTGTAATTTTGAGAAATTTGGGATAATCAAGTATAAATACAAGATTATTTTACATAGTTTCATCCTTCAATTTCATAAGCAATCAAGAGTAATTTCACAAGAGAATTCAAGAGAATTTCTAAGGCATTCAAGGGAATATTTGGAAAAGACTATTGTAGTAACCAAGATCCATTGTCATTTCAAAGGCTTGATGCATCATGCATGTGGTTTTGAGCTAATGTTGTGGTGTATTATTCAAGATCAATTCAAGTATTCAAATGCATTATATTTCATCAAGAATCATGATCAATATCTACATCCATTGATGCCACTTCATGCTTTTTTGTAGATCTACAAGGTTTCAAACAAGATTCTATATTTTAATCTCATGTTTCATGTTTCATTTCTCATTAAGGCCTAATTACCAAAACATAGTTTGACCAGGAAAAACCCCTATTTGAACTAACCAAACAAGAAATTTTATCCCCTCTACATGTGTGATTACAAATCTAGGTTTTTTGAGCTTGAAGATCCCTTGAAGACTAATTTGCAAGATTGAGGATAAGTTGTCAAAGTTGTCAAGAAGGTGTCATCTTCACAGAAAGTCACCTATAGGCCAAAATTTGAAGTTTTAGACTCAAAGATCATAAAGGAGAGAAGCTATAAAAGATCAGTAGAGGATATTATACTTTCAAATCAACCCTCATACTGGGACTAAATTTCCACCTTGGGCATATGAGTCCCAGTATACCACTTTTTAGAGATTTTTGTAGATCCTAGTTTAGTAGTTGCAGATTTTGTATTTAGCTTGAAAACCTAAACTGGGACTAAATCACCTAGACCAGTGTATGAATCCCAATTAGCATCAAAATTCATAATTTAGGGATTGTAGACCTTGTTTCAAGCATCTTTAGTTTTCCAGGTGCCTCTCTATTTATCTCTAGTTCAATATTCTAATTTTTAGTTTCATATTTTAGGTTACATAGTTAGATTTACACATTGCATTCATCTATTTCTTTTTTATCCTTTCTTAGTGGTGAAACCCCCCTTTTTCTTTGATCACACCCAAGGAAACCATCCTAACCATAGCCCATTCCTTAATCAATTTAATTAGTTGAGGGATCTTGGTTTCCTTTAATGAACTAAGAGAAAAATAGGAACGGACCCTTTCCCCTTTTAGTTCCATCTCCCAAAAGGTGTAACCCTATTTCCTTGTGTTCATTTTGGTGAACCTTATCTTTGAACCCTTTATTTCTTGTTTTGGAGTGCATTAAAGTCCTATATTTATCTTACATTAGCTTTGCATTAGATATTGCATTAGTTAATTTAAATTTTAGGCTTCTAAACCTTGCATTAGTTAAAATTGTATATAGGTTACATTTTTTCTTATTGGATCATTCAATTTCACTAAAATTCTACAATTACAAATAGTTAAATACATATACAAAGCTATAAACCTTAGAACCAACTTTGAATTTGTTGAATTTGGTGCAAAAACCCTTATTGGGATTCATTTTCCCATCTAGGTGATTTAATCCTTGTACAAGTGTTTTTCCCAAATTTTTTGAAATTTTGTGATGTGTGATTTTCACTGTTTGAACCCTCCAAAAACCATAACTAGGACTCATACACCCCTTTGGGTGATTTAGTCCTAGTTCATACCTAAAAATTCCTTTTACAACATTAAGGCCAATATTTTTGTGCTTCTATTTGTTGTCATGAGATATTTATTTCAGTTTGTTGAGTTTCTATTTCATTCATTACAATAGATCTAGCCTAATTTGATTAATTTTGTGTATTGCTTAATTTCAAAATTATATTGACACATTTTATTGTAGGTCATTGCATTGTATTTTAAATCTCTTTTCATTTTGAGTTTGTATATATTAATTTTCACAAATGTTAGGATCTATCTTTTCCAAGTTTGCAAAGAAAAGGTTCATCAATAAGCATGTTAGTAATTCATTCGATACATTTCCTAGTTATGAGAGTCTCTTAGTGCAAGAAAGTAAAAATGTTGACACTTATCTTAAATATACACCTGCTGCTATCTCTCCTATTTGTGGGGATGATGTGATAGAACATGATACAAGCATAGATAACCATGACAGTTATAGTTGTTCTTCTCTTGATACCTCTCCTATTAGTGATGAAGGTATCTTGGTGAAAGAAGATGCAATCATTGAGAATCATGGAATTATTGTTTTTCTTTCTCCTCATCACCCTTTGGAAGTTATTATGGCCCAAGAGGATGAGATCATAGACACATAATTTCTAAACATCACCTTACCTAGTCTTCGTCCATCCCTTGCTTGTGAGAATGTTTTAATGAAAGTGGGTGAAATCATAGATAAGTATGATGATCACATTTTTTCTTCTCCTAGTATCTCATATAGTTGTGAAGAAGATATTCTGGTGTTACATGATTAAATAAATGAGAGTTATAAGATTTTTATTTTTCTCTCTTCTACTAGGGGAAATATTATTGAAGAAAATGCCATTATTGATAAACAAGACAATACAACCATTGATAACTCCCTTACTTGTGATGAGGTCATTTTAGAAGAACTAACCTTTGAATGTCATGAAAATCTAGTTTGCAGTTCTCCTGAAACCTCTCCTACTAGGGAGGATATCATGGTGCAAGAAAATGAGAACATTGACATGTCTTTCAAACACTAGTAATGATGCTTCCTTAGATGAAGATAATGGAGTGACATTAGATTCTCCTTCCCTAAGAGAAGTTAATATTATTTAGCCTCAACTCATCCTTTACCCACCTTCACCAAAACCTCAAACTCAAAACAAACCAGTCCTCATCCTCGAACCACTAAGAATAATATTTCATAGCAATATAATTATAACACTAGAAACAATCCACAACCAATAAAAACACCTTCAACATCCATTCCATTTCCTAACCCTATCTTCCCTAGTGCCCCTCATTTTCCTTTACATAATGAAAAGGAATATAATCTTGTTGAAAAACTAAACAATAATCCTACTAAGATATCATTATGGGATCTTATTCAAGCATTTCCTCATTATCATAACATGATTCAAAGTGCTTTACAAGAAGTTCCCATCCCTTCTAATTTGGAACTAAATGACATAGTAGCAATGATTCAAGGAATGAATGTGAACATTATTTTCCACCGAAGTGTACTACCTCCTTTGGAACTACAAAAACAAAATGAATCTTTCCTAATAATAGTTATATATAATTTAGAATAGGGATAAAGTTGACCCTTGATGATAATGGATCATCCCTTAATGTGTGTAATATAACCCTTTTGGATAGGCTTGGCATGGATAAATCAAGAATGAAACCTAATTCCTTATCAATTCAAGGATTTGACAATGTAGGAAAATAATCATTTGGTATGATCACTTTGCCTATTATAGTTGGAAAGGCCACATTAAAAACCTTGATCCATGCTATACCTCATGATCTTTCATATAATACTCTTTTAAGAAGACCATTGATTCATCCAATGAATGGGGTTCCTTCTAATAGTCATTGTATAATGACATATATCTACAACAACAAAGTGTATACAATCAAAGTTGACCTTGAACCAGATAGTTTACTCATTGAGAAAAATAAGAAAAATCCTTTGAAAACATTAACACCAAATATACAAGTGGAACCCATGTGATAGAAAGAAAAAGAAAAACATATTGAGGAAGCCATGAAGCTATTAAAAGATGATTGGGGTTCCTTAGATTTCACACCAACATTCATGGGAGAATACAAAATCATGTAAACAAAGTTTCTGAAAAGGGGAAATAAAAAGTGGTAATGTCAACACAAAATTCAAAATCATCCACTTCAACTAATTTTACAAGAATCAATAAATTAAACAACAAGATTTTAGGAACTTGACTATGAACAACCACCAAATCCAAAAGAAATGAAAAAGATTTATGGAAAATGTTATGAACTTATGAAAAGCCTTGGATGTAGTAGAAAAGGATGTGGTGCTAGAGAACAAGGTATTTGTCTCCCTATAGAGACTAACATGCAAGAAATGACTTGTGGTCTTGGCTATTTTCCCTTGAAAGAAACAAGCAAGCCTTCACTTAATATCAACACTCTTATAAAAGATTCTGCACATTAGTGCATCCTAAATTTATAGACACCAGTGGTCTTGGTTATTATCCTTCAAAAGAAAAAAGTGAAATAGAGAAATATTTGCTTAACATAAATGTCATAATGCAAAGCATTAGAATGATTCAAATTTGATAGATTTTACACCCTCTTGTAAAAGAGAGTGCAAAATATTGCAATCTAAAGAGCCTTGTGTAAGTATGACATCTTTTACTAAGAAAGAGATATATTTGTTACAAAATGAATGAACATCATCTACTATTGATTAAGAGAGTATCTCATTGGGAATCCTCCAAGACCGTTTGATATCCCTTCCTCCAAGAACATGAAGAAAATTTTACTACAAGAGTTTATTAATAGAGTTCACAGTCATTTCACTAATGAATGTAGGGCTTTGAGTAACAAAATACATCTTAAGGATTTTGGTGCTTTTCCTTGTGTTGAAGCACCTAGTTCCTCTAATTGATACTTATTTTCATTGTATTATGTTTTTCATCAATCATCTTGGCTCATCCTTGTCTTGAACTAAGTGGGGGCAAGGGCTTAGGTAGCCTTGTCCTCGTGACACTTGTCATTGTCTCTTTTTGCTATTTGACCACCTTCCATGCAAATATAAGAGAAAGCTTGTGATGTGGATGACATGCCTTAAGTTGGCTCCCATGTGGCGTACTGAGTTATGTTCAGTATTACATTTTGGGAGTAACCATTTTCATGATGTAGTTTAATTTAAGAACATATGACTTGGCATAGTGCTTTCCAAATAACCTCTCATCTCTTCTTCTACTTTAAATAAATTTCTCACAACAATGTTGCTAGAAACCGCTTTAAAATGGGGCCATACAGTAACACTCATGTTTCACTATGCAATTTTATTTCTTCTTATGATGTGTCCTCTTCTTAGTAGTGTCATTAGGTTTTATTTCCTCTGAAAGTATTATATTTCTTTGACTTGTCCTCTCTTTGAGAAATTAAGCATGATGTTCCCCTAAGAAGAGACCTTACATGAGGGTATGTGCAGGATCATCATGGAAAAAATAGGACCTTAAGTGGCAAAAAATTTAGAAAAATTAGAGTTAGGAAACTTGATGTAAAAATTTGAATAAGTTATCTATATTATTTCCAAAATATGTAAGAATAGAATTTGTAGCAAATTGAATGTAGTTTCTAAACTACTAGATTTAAAAAAAAAATCTATTTGGAGAAAATTTGAAATTTTAGGGAAAAAATAAGTAGGTGTCTGTCTGACCCCCCCAACCACAATAAAATGATAATATTTTTTTATAGTATTTTATATATAAGTAGAGGACTCATGCCTTAATGTGATGCATAGGTTTTTTTTTTTTCTAAGTAAATAATTAATTATGATTTTTTTATTACAACTTTTTTAAAAATATAAAAAATTGTATGTCTGACCACCTTAACTTGGTCAAAAATTCATAGAATTCAATTTTTATTTTTTTAATCCTATAGTACACAAAGCATAGAATGTGACACATGTTTTGAATTTAAAAAATTTGATACCGTTTGAAAGCTATAAATGTTTTTCAATCAGCCTATCAATTAGGATTTTAGTCATAATTTGAATAGAAAACGAATAATAATTACTTATTAAATTCAAAGTGAAGAACAATTTATATCATTTGAAAGTTACGAATCTCCTTTAAAAACCCTTTTCATTTAATCAATTTTGGGTAAAAAAATAGTTGTCAGCCACATACCCATCATATTGCCACTTTTTGGCCCATCATGATTCTACACATACCCATGAACAAATAAAAATCCCTTTTAATGTACCTTACACTATTTTTCATTTGCAATAATTATTATATGGCCACCTCACATAACACACTTTTCTTGCATGTGGAGCCATCCTGTTTGTTCATGGGAATGAAACATATGACATTTTGCTTGCCTCATGAATCATGTTGTTCATGTTTTGCGGTGCCCCATTGAAGTTATCAAATAGATAGATTTGGTATGGTTAGTATGATGATAAGAATAAATGTGGGAACAATTTTCTCATTATATGGTGAAAATCTAATAGAAAGCCATGAATCTCTCACTGAGCCACCTTATTATATACTCATCCATTGGACCTAGCTTGAAGTTTTGTTGCATCAAAGTGAACACACATTTTGGATAGACAACTAAGATTTGATCAACATCGTGTTGGAAAAATATGCAAGGGTTGATCCACCCATTTGGATACTCACCCAACATATAGCTTGAAGTTTTCTTACTTTAGGATGAGCATGCATTTTGGAAAAAAAAGCTTAGATCTAATCCACATCACGTTGGACAAATGGTTGAGGCTTGATCCACCTCTTTTTATTTTAGTTTTTTCTTGTTTTCTTTCTTTCTTCTATTCCTTGGCATTGCATGTTTGTGTACCTTGTTTTGAAACATTTCATCCACCTTGTGTGTGTCCCTTTGTAATTATTTTTGTCTAGCATAGGATCTTGGATCCTAGGGGCTTGACCACCCTCCTTGATTAAATTCATCCTATACCATCCATATTGGTACACTTGGATCCCTCTTGAATGACTACTTTAGTGTGAGTTTGAAGCAAGTTCCCCCTCTCACTAAAGTTGGGGCTAAATGTAGTGTAGGAAAAATTATCCCTTTTTCACACTTAATTTAGGAATAATTAATATCAAATGAGCCTAATGTTTCCTTGATTTAGTGTTGTAATGTGTTTTACACATTCACATTAAGTTTAGGGCCCTTTTAAACTAAATGGAATTGATTGTGTCTTATTTAGGGTGTTGTAAAGTATATCTTTACACTTTAACATTAATCTAGGGATTTGCTAGTTATTTGGGCTTATTTATGCCTTAACTGGTCATCCACAAGCCTTGTCAATTGCATATTTGCATGCATAATCCAACACTTATCAAATAACCAATCATAATTCAATGTTTAGTGTTATTTGTTCTAAATCTAGCGATCTAAGCCTCATATGCCACCTTGGGCATATTAGTCCCACCTAGGTCTTGGGACCTAATTTAAAATTTCACATTAATCAAGACTCTCCTAGAAATATGTGTCCTAGGTTTTAGCTAATGGGACACATACACCACAATTGGTGTATGAGTCTTGCTCTAACCAAGACTAATTTTGAATCAAATTCTTGGTGTGATTTGCTTATCCTCTATCTGATGTCATCTTGTAGTGTTATAATTTCAAGAAATTTGGCATAAACAAGTATAAATACAAGGTTATTTTACATAGCTTCATCCTATAATTTCATAAGCAATCAAGACTACTTTCACAAGAGCATTCAAGAGCATTTCTAAGGCATTCAAGGACAGAATTAGTGAAGATTACTACAACAATCAAGATTCATTATCATGTCAAAGGATTGATCAATTCAAGTATTCAAAGGAATTATATTTCATCAAGAATCATGATCAATATCTACATCCATTGAGGCCACTTCATGCTTGTTTGTAGATTTGTAAGGTTTCAAACAAGGTTCTATAGTTTCATCTCATGTTTCATGCTTCATTTCATTCATGTTTCATTTCTCATTAAGTTTCGATTTCCAAAATAGGGCTTGACCAAGGAAAACCCCTATCCACTAACAAAATAACACTTTTTCTCTCCTCTACATGTGTGATTTCAAATCTAGGTGCTTTGAGGTTGAAGATCCTTTGAAGACTAAGTTGTAAGATTGAAGAAAAGTTGTCATCTTCATGGAAAGTCACCTGCAAGCTAGAATTAGAAGTTTTAGACTCAAAGATCCTAAAGAAGAGAAGCTACAAAAGATCACTAGAGGATATCATAGTTCTAGATCAACCCTAATAATGAGACTAAATTTACACCATAGTTGTATGAGTCCTAGTATACCACTTTTTAGAGATTTCCTATAGATCCTAGTTTAGTAATTGCAAATTCTAGATTTAGCCTAAAACCCTAAACTAGGAATAAATAATCCATATTGGTGTATGAGTTGTAATGTGCATCAAAAGTCATAATTTCAGGATTGTAGACCTTGTTTCAAGCATCTTTAGTTTTCCATGTACCCCTATGTTTATCTCCAATTCATTATTTTGAAATTTTAGTTTCATATTATAGGTTACATAGTTAGATTTACACATTGCATTCATCTCTTTCTTTCTAATCCTTGCTTAGTGGTGAACCCCTCCTTTTTCTTTAATAACACCCAAGGAAACCATCTTAACCCTATCCTATTCCTCAATCAAGTCAATTAGTTGAGGGATCTTGGTTTCCTTTAATAATGAACTAAGAGTGAAAAAGGAAGGGATCCTTTCCCCTTTTAGTTCAATCTCCCAAAAGGTGGAACCCTCTTTCCTTGTGTCAATTGCAAACCTTTGGTAATGAATTAGTCAACATAAAGAATAAAAAAACCTAGAATTTTAGACCTTATCACCCTAATCGGCCCAATAGGTGTCCTTATCAAGCTAATCCTTAAGGTTAGAGAAGTAATTTTAAGACAAGGCCTTATCAACCTTACAATCAAACCACTTCCACCAATTCTAGAGAACTTATACCAATGTAATCAACATGTAATAGGACTATGAGTGGTTTTTTCCATGTAACCAACCTCATAACCAATCCACATGTTCAAATGGAGTGATTAATTAGGCCCTCACAGTACAAAATATCATTGTTGTCCCAAAAGATACAACATGAGAAAATTATGAATAGCAGGGTTCTAATACTTATAAAAATCAATCAAGATCTTACTTTGATGAATTGGCAAGGTGAAGAGTTTTGTGAGGTGAAACACCCAAATGCATAAAATTAACCAAACTCTATTTCATCCAATACAAGGGTAAGAAAGAGGGTTGAAGACATAGGAAAACAAGTTGATAAGGGCCAAATCAGGGTCCTACAAGTCATCAAAGCACTTTTGGTCCATCACATGTGAAAATACTACCAAAAAATAACCTATAGTGAAAAAGGAGTAGCCTAAAATTCAACCACAACCATTACAAACACAAGAAAAAATTGTTCCAAAAGGACAACCAAAGGTTATTACCATTCCATTTAATATTTTGGATCATATATGAAGAAAGAAAATGTTAGTATGTTGATGTGGAACTCAATATTACTTTTTGGGTAAAAATATTGTTGCAAAAGGCCTTATCTAATGTTACCATGTCAAGCGAGTCTTCCAAAGAGCAACCTAGAGTTCCACTCACTAGTACTCGGCCTATTAAAACTTAAGAACTAGACAAAAGTATAAGACCACCTCCATTTTGTTTATCTTTGATTATTTTCCAACACCTTGTTCATAATTGCATGATTGATTCAGGTGCAAGTAGTTATATGATTCCCAAAAAAATAGTTGAAAAACTTGGTTTATTATTTGAGCCTCTTTCCAAAGGAGTAGTACAATTAGATGGGCCAACCATAATACCATTGGATTCTTTAATAACTTAAGTTTCAGATTGGATGCATGTCCAAATTTCTCCATACCTAAAGACATATGTGTCATAGATCTACTACTGTACATCACCATATGTCTTTCCAGAGACTCCACTATGACGTTAGGTCATTATCTATGTGTTGATTGGTCACACATGTTTTTTTGAACAAGGTATGGAACCAAGGTTATAGTCAAATAAAAGAAAATTGCAAAAGACCATATAGAACCTTATGATCCTAGTGTTGTGAATGTGAATTTTACCATTCACAGGCAAGAAGAACAACCTACTACCAAAGAGCCTAAAATTTGATAGAAGGAATTTCTAATTTATTTTTAGATGAGTAAGCAACTAAGAAATATGAATCTGATATGTTCAAACACATGGAAGAAGCATGATTGAGTATCTATTTTATTCATGAGAAAGATGTTATTGTCCCTAACTTGGTAAAGGATGAAAATCAACAATGTGAACAACAATTGAATTAGTTATGGCAACTATAATTTGATGGTTCAAGGAGTAGGAATTGTGTTGATGGAGGATCAATGCTTATTTCGACAATAGGTGAGAAGTATTATGAAAATATTTCAGATTTACTTTCAATTGCACTAGTAATACAATAGAGTATTAGCCACCTCTTCATAGTTTAGAATGTGAAAGGAAGAGAGAAATCAACTATTTATAGGTATTTGGTGATAGTGAACTCATAGTGAATCAGGTAAGAGGTTTGATGTCTCAAAAAATAACTTGTTCAAGTCTTATAAGCATAGAATTTTGGATATCAGGGTATGTTTAGGATCATGATGGGCCGAAAGGTGGCGATATGATCGGTATGTGCAGGGTATGTGGCTGACAACTTTTTCTTAACCTAAAACTAATGAAACAAAAAGGGTTTTAAAAAGAGATTCTCAACTTTCCACCAATATAAATTATGCTTTACTTTGAATTTAATAAATAATTATTATTCATTTTCTATTTGAATTACGACTAAAGTCCTAATTGATAGGCTAATTGAAAAACATCTATAGCTTTCAAATGGTAGATCACATTTTTTCAATACAAAACATATGTCACATTATATGCTTTTTATACTATAGGATTAAAAAAAAATGAATTTCATGAAGTTTTAACCAAGTAAAGATGGTCAGACATACGATTTGTTTATATTTTTTAAAAGTTGTAATAAAAAATTTATAATGGGTATGTGTAGGATCATTATGGAAAAAACAGGCCCTTAAGTGGCAAAAAATTTAGAAAAATCAGAGTTAGGCAATAAATAAGTTATCTATATTATTTCAAAAATATGTAAGAATAAAATTTGTAGCAAATTGAATTTAGTTTCTAAACTAGTAGGTTTGTTTAAAAAAAATCTATTTGGTGAAATTTGAAATTCCCAATTTTAGGGTAATTTAAATTTCTGAAATAAAGAAGTGTTCCACCGGTTCACCCAACAAAAAATAAAATAATAATATTTGCCATAAGATTTTGATAAAGTAGGAGGAATTCGTCTCTTGATGTGTGGAGGTATATTTTATAATTTTTTCCTAATAAATAATTAATTATGATCTTTTTATTACAACTTTTAAAAAATTGAGAACTCTTGTATACTAATTACCTTAACTTCATTAAAACATCATGAAATCTTAATTTTTCTTTCTTTTTAATCCCATATAATATGTGAATCATAGAGTGCGGATGGATGCTCTAATTCAAAATATGATACCGCTTGAAAGCTTATAGATGTTTTTCAATTAGCCTATCAATCGACTCT
>VDFB02363348.1:0-12780 GCA_007258455.2 Sequoia sempervirens
GATAATGGAGGTGTCATATATCTTCAAGTCTTCATAGCTCCATAATATCACATGATGAAAATATTTTGATTTTTGGATGATTCCAACCCTTTCTTTCTTAATATAGACCTTTCAAAGGAAAAATTTCTTCACTTTCTACACATCTCCTATGTTATGTGGGAGATATTCTCCTCATTTGAGGTTGAAATTTAAATTTGGCCTACCTAGCTGGTCTCCATCAAAAAGACACTCCAACTATATCATCTCTTTTAGGATTGTATCAGTTCTCAAATTCACTATTCCTTCATCATCAATTTCTACATCCTCTCTTTCACCCTCATTAATAGCTTGAACTTTCAAAAAAAAACTTTAATTAGTAATGAATTCCAAAATATCCTGGTCATCATTGAAGACCTAAAAGTCGGTCACATTTTCTAGCATAAAAGTAATTGATGTTAATTCAATTAAAATATTGTTAATCAAGACACATGTGCAAGGGCTCTATAGTGTTTCTTGTTGAATATAAGGTGTTAGATGTATGGTTTTTTCTTCTATGAATAAGTTTGATGTTAACAACATCAAATCCATTAATGAGGTCTCACACCCTATTCTTATAATTGTATAGTCTCTTCTCATGACACATATATTATTTTATACCCTCTTAACTACTAATTTAGAGTCTCTAAACGATTGTAACAAATTTGATTTCTTCTTATGAGCTTACAATAACTTGTGAATAAGAGTTTCATGCTCAACTATGTTATTAGTGTAATAGAACTATAGTCTGTGAGCAGCTAGAAAATGCTCACCTTGATAATTTATCAATTCAACTCCATGTCTTTATTTGGAAGTATTGAACTTGAAGGTCCACAAATGATCCTTATTTTTCTATTTTGAATATGTCAAAGCTTCCAACTTCTCTATCTCATGCACAAACCCTTTATGAGATGATTCTCACAATGGATATAACACAAGATGTTATTATTCAGGGGGTTTTTCTATACCTTTCACTTTGTTGGTTGTTATGATGCATAAGGAAAAAGTCAACTCTAAATGGTAAAAATTATGAATCCTACACCAATTTGGTAAAATAGACCCTCTAGCATTACTCACTTCCCAACCCTAGCACTATCCCTTTTGAACTTATAGAAAAATTCCTAGAAACTTTCCCATTTTCATTATTGGAGGAGGGTCCTTCTTTTGAATCCACTAACATTTTAGTACTATGTAACATCTTTACAATACTTTGAGGTTTCACTCATGCAAATCATTCATAAACATCACTAGCCATCAAGACTTCTTGCATCCCCATACTTGCTAGGATGTACACAATAGTCTCTACTTTAGCATATAATAACTTGTTGTTTTGGTTATACTCTATAATAAGGTGCTTCATCCTTGGATCCCTTTCTACTTAGATTTAGTTAGGAGTACCCCTCCATGGTAGCCACATGTGTGAGAATTGAATTTCCACATATCCATTCAATATATTGAACCAATCTCTACCTAGTAAAATTCCATAAATGTTTAGGATTTCCACTACTTGGGTAGCAATGTAATGCTAAACATGTGGGTCCAAAGCTAGTTGCATGTAGATGTGATTAAGTTCCTCAATCACATTAAACTTAACTTTGTCCAATCAGGAAACCCTCTTGAAATATTTGGATAGTGCTAATTTGAGTATCTTGTAAAATGAAAAATTATAAGATTCATAGATGCACCAAATTTGACAAAGCAATAATGAATATTCTTACCAAAAATTAACAAAGTCAACAAAATTGGTAGGGATTTTTCTTTATCCTTGTAGATGGCTACATGTGCATCAAATATTTTACTTGGCAATTTATCTTTTCCTTTATTGTCTTTAAATGGAACCTTTTTGATTACCAGGGAGATCGGGGGCCAATAATTTCACACACCATTTAGGGGAGAGGGCCTAGTAGTCGTGCACCCTAACTTCGCACTTCTAATTATCCTACGTCGAAATTTCAAATCACTCCCAATTTTTTATAGCAGCTTACTTGGCAAGTTCTCTACTTATAACTAAGGTTTCAGGGCCACATCATCAAATATGATGCCACATCAACATGCATTTTTGTCAAGGTGTCCAAAAAGGCCCCAAAAAATAGTGAGACCAATTCTCGTGCATTACATCATGAGTAGTTGAGAGTTGATGTGATATCACATGATTGGTTGCTTTTTAGATCAAAAGCATACTTTTTGTTTAATTATGGGTAGTCAAATCGCAACTATTGGACATTATATAAATGACTATTGGGTATTATATTTACAATTGGGTGCACAACTATTGGACCCCGCATGACTATTGGGCCCTCTCCCCTATGTATCTAGAAGATCATATGCAGAAATCAAAATCTGTTCAGCAATAAATTCACATTCATGGCTATCATGGGGCATATATAACAAGGACCCAATGTTATCCATTGCATCACCTACTTTGTTTTGAAGATGAGGGCCCTGCTCATACTAAATGTAGTTGAAATATTTCTTGAATTCATTGGCAATGTGTTTGTAAGGAATTAATTTATCATCCTTAGTTTGAAATTAATTATTGACATGTTTAATGATGAGCTAAGAATCACCATAAACATGTAACTGACTAATATTCCATTTGAATTGTTATCTTGGGACCTATGATGAGATCCTCATATTTTGTAATGTTATTCGTGCATGGGAAGGAGCTATCCCAAAGGATTTAGGTATAAAATCATCATGATGGGTAACAAAGATAATACCTACACTAGATACATGTTGAGTAAATAAACCATCGGAAAATAGCTTTTACGACGCCTATTTAGTGATGGTGAAGATGGACTCATTTGTAAATTTTATAACTAGTGGGTAGGAATCTACTAGAGGAGCATTTTCTAATTGATCTATAATGACTTGAACCTTGATTGCTTTGCGATTGACGTACTCAATATCAAACTCATTGAGAAGCAACCTAATTGGAAGATCTTCTAAGGATTGAAGAAAAGATTACTTGACTTCATAATTTTTCATTAGCTCAACCAATTGAAGACTTACTTTTATATTTTTTATTTCTTCTACAATATAGGACTCCAACCTATTAGTATTCATTTTCTATAATGAGCTCATAAATTTACCTTGATAATTTTAAACATGAATACCTAAAGATGAATGCATGGCCACCTTAGGAAGATTTGGATTGTTGCTAGCGTTTGGATCAAGTTGCACTTGATAATTATTTGGAAGAATGGATGTAGTAAGAGGACATTTTGGCTTACTAATCCTCAACACGTAATTATGACTCTATGTATTATCGATATGATTTAATTTCATCCACATTACAACTAGGTTCATTTTCTCGATTCAAAAATTCATAAGTTTCTAAGACCATGTATCAAATTCATAACCAAATGAAAAAAATTAATAACTAGTTGATGTAATGAGCTATGTAATTACTTCTATATTCTACACTTCCCTCTGAAGATGTCAAACGCTACTATGAATGTTGGAAAATCAACCTCGATGTGGGCACTTGTATTTTGTAATCTACCCCAATTTTTAAGAGAAACATCAACCAAATTGAATCTCCTAAGTAGTTGATGGTTAATTTATTTTTTTCCATTTGGGGGGAAGGAACTCCACCATTATTAGGTCTGGTATCTCACATTTTATTCAACCTAGGAAAGTTCTAATTTTTGCCTTGAGAATTCTATAATTTTGTATTCTAGCTCATGAGGTATACAACCTCATTGGAATTTTGCAACTAATTCTCTTATGCCTTCCTTCTCTCATGCTTTCAAAATTAATAAATCATGAGAAGGGGGAAAGTATGGTTGATTTCTAGGTGGTTCTTTAGAGATGATGAATCTAGGATGCAAGACCATAGCTTGAGTGGACCTGCTAGATTGTTCGGAATGGAACCATATTTTGAATAGGGATATTGTGGGATAAGGTGTCATTTATTTAATACATTTGATTATGAATTCTTGTTGTGCCTAAGTTTGTTAAATTTTTATAACTAGACCATCCCATTTCAATGTTCAATTTCATTTCAACATATAACATAACCAAGGTGGTTACTAGTGGTTTTCCCTCTTAACAAATATAGAGTTTAAAGGATCGAGGATTATAAAGTAGTTGTGTAACAATATCTTGAGGTAAATTATAAGGGGCCATCAAATGGGAGTAGGCCTTGTGAAACCTGTAATTGAACTCATGGATTCATTCCTCTTTTACTGTCTTGATACCTACAAAACAATGATACACGGTGGTAGGGTCAATAAGAATTTTAAATTTTGAAAAGAAATATTGCTTAAGTAAGGACCATGAAGTGATGGAATTTGGACCTATAGGATGGTATACCAATTGTATGAATAATCTCCTAAGGTGTGGAAAATATCCATAAACTACATCTTTATGTGAAATATACGGGCTCTTGATAATGCATCTTTAAATATTTGAATGTATTCTTCAACTATCCTATTAATATTAGTAATATTATATTTTGGACACAAATTGTTTGGATTATTGGGTAGGTCATGATAGTTGGAAAATTTGTTGGGGAATATTCTTGACCAAACCAAACCATTGTGGTGGGTTTGTTGTATCTAGGGACTACAACTATTAAATTTGTGCAAGTTACTCTTGGTTGTCCCTTACTTCTTTTGGCTTTCTGATGCTAATCAAGAGAAAAAAAATATGTAAAATTTAAATGGATTGATCTAGAATGGGTAAGAATTATTTTGGGTTCTAGTTTGGCCCTATTAACACCAATTTGTTGGTGGGTCTTTGATATGTTTTCCAACTTAGATGAAATAAAATCCCAAGATGAAAAATGACTACCCCAAGGTCCTTGTAGCTAGGTCTTGAATTAGAAGATAACTTAGTTGTTCGTTGTTTTTTCTAGTAACATAAAGGGACTTACATATTTGTTCTAGTAGATTCCTAGAATAAAGGTTAGTTCTAAAAGATACAAATATTTACACCATTCTCAACCAAGAAATTACTTCCTAGTCATACAAACCTAAAAATTATTTATTGGAAATAATGTTTGTTCATTGAGTATGCAATGCTAGTATGTTGGTGCCTAAACTAACCATTGGTTATAAAAATAGAAAAAGAAAGGGTGAGAAGAAAAAAGAGTTAGAGAGAATCCTATGTTTTGAACTTTCACTACAATATATAAATGCATAAGTAATCAAATCTCAATTTTACTATCTTCAAAGGATTTTACTATTATAAAATAAAATTCATCAAAAACCCAATAGTAGTATACTTTCATGAAATATTTCATAATAATGAAATAATGTTTAGACTAACCACGTAGGGAAACTTAGATTCAACAAATTTCCAATGGTGTGAACATTAAATTCATCAAATACTCTTTACATTCATACATTTGCAATTAGAAAATTTGAATAAATATGTGGAAGCCATGAAGGAAACTAGATAAATAAAGAGTTTTGCATGTTCCATTGGTATCAACATTTTTAGAACAGTTTGGAAACACAATCCCTCTAATAGCATGGAAAAATTCCAACAATGATTTAAAAAGGATTTTCCAAACCCTACAAAGAATAATGTGTTGCCTTTTATGGGAAAATACACTTATATTAGCAATATTCAACGACTTAGATCATTTTTCATCATAAACGAAACAAATTTTACAAGTATTAATCATGAAGTACTATTTCTAATGAAGTTCACATGTAGTGAATGGGAAATGTCATGAAATATATGAGTTTTAAGACTTGGAGAAAAGTGAAAGTCTTTCTAGTAGTTGAAACCCTCCATCACATTGACGATGGAATGGGATCCTTCTTCATCCTACTATGAAATTGCACAAAATCCATGTTTTGGGTTGTGTAAAATGGCTTTGTAGGTGAGAAAAAATATCTAGGGTACTTGCATGGGTTGAATCCAACAATAATGGTTTCTTGGTGCTCGTTGAGTTGACCATCACAACCACCATATGAATAGCACCTTTGTATGATTTAGATGTTGGTTGTTTTTACTGTAACCAGGTTGGTCTTCTAATCTACCTATGGAATTGCCAATTCCAATCAAGGGTAGCTTGAAGGACCTGGACCAACTGACGAGGATTTTAAAGACCTCCTACACTTTGGGCTCTGCAAGACCCGGGAGGGTGATCCCTTAATGCGTTTACAGCCTCTACACCATTATCATAAACAACATTAACAACAACAAATAATCTCATTTAATAGCTCAACATAATAGGATAATACCAAATAGAATTGGCTGTTCATCAATAATATCAACTATTTGGAGCATGAGATAACTAGAACACATAGGGATTTAAAATGATTTTGAATTTATAAAATGTTTATGAGATACACTAAGCTCCAAGATAAATCAATGCCTAATTCTGGGCCATGGAGTCAAACACATAAAAAGAATTCATCAGCAAACAAACTTCAACCAGTGAATTTAAATTGTTAATGCCTTGCATCAACTGTTAGTGTCTTACACCAACAATCCCACTCCTATTATCAATCAAATTCTCCTTACCAAATCCAACCTGCACACTTGAAATCACTGTTATTTGCTCAAAGTATTTAACCATTTCTTTGAAATAGACCCATAAACAAATAACACAATCTCATAAAATTTAAGATGACAAAATCAAAGATACTTTGTATTATTGAATTCATATGATTAAACTGTACAAGTATGGAGACAATTTGAAGATATTCATGAATGTGCACACACTTTCATGATTTATTTGCATAAACTGGCTGTATTTGCTCATGAAATCAGAAATTACAGCTTACAGACTCAAGAAATGACTCAAAACTTAACATTTTCTATCTACCCAGCCCCATACAAGAATTTAGAATAGAGCTCAACCTCAGAACCCTCAATAATAAGAAGAGAAGAGAAGAAATGGAAGAATAGAAGTATCCAGAAGAAGCCCTAAAGCTGATCCGAAGATGCCATCTGGAAACCTCTTCATTGTTGATCAACAATTTGAAAAGCCTCTCTCCTCTCTCTGCAACAAAATTTGCCTCCAAATTTGCCTTTGTACCAAGTTATTCTTCAACAGAAAATAAGCCCATGTGATGAAATTCACTCCATCACTTTGTTGTGTAAAATATTTTTCCCGTGAAAATCCTTTTATCTTTGTTTCTGCCCTTTGCTGCATTGTATTTGCATATTCATTTTATTTCAATCCCCAACAAAAAATATTATAGTAAATATTTTATTCACCTTATTATAAGATGCTTCCTGTGCATTTTAAAACTTTATCCATTTACCTCCATCATCAACATAGTTCGTTTAAAATGAAAACATTTTAAATGTACATGGCCACTTAAAACATTCACTAATTTACCTTTACTTACCCAACACATCCCACGTTATTCATTTTAACATTATTTAAAATATTCACCCTTTACATCTAAAGGAATTTCAAAATATCATCGGGCATCTCCTTTAAAATCACATTGACGGGCCCACCATTTATATTTGCCCCCTTTTAAACATAGGAATGCCTTAATTATTTCATCGGGATTCTTCAAATATTTAGTCTTCCCTTACTCCTAATTCTCTATGGGTGTGAAATCTGGGGCAGCAGCATGTCAGATCAGAAATGGAGACAAGTGGAAAGGATACAAAAACATCTAATTATATGCAGCCTCAAGCTTAAGACTGCAGTGCCTTATGAAATTTTATTGGCTGAGACCGGTACTTTTCCTCTGGAGGCCTCAGCGATGACCCGGTTATTAAGCTACTTAAAGAAGGTCCAGAATATGGAGGATCATAGATGGCCTAAGCTAATTATGAAAGAGGAGCTAACTAGAAGAAAGAACACATGGATGAAACTTAATATCAAGTGGATGAAGAAATGGGATATTGTGATGCATGAGTGTCCAAACACAAATGGAGAAATAAAAAATTACGTGAGAGAAAAATTTAAATATGGTATATGGACGAAAAAAACAGGGCGTAAAAAGGATTATTATATCAAAGAATTCAATCCCACAAGGGACCATGAAGAAAAGGCTTATATAGGAGCGAATATCAAATGGAAAGCAAAAATGTTGATAGCCCAATTGCGGACTAGTTCACACCATCTTAGGTGTGAAACGGGTAGGTGGGAGGTTCCTAAAGAAGAGTGGGAAAATAGAATATGCCGCTTTTGTAACGAAGGTATGGTGGAGACAGAATGGCACTTTATCATAGAATGCTCAGCTTATAAAGACATCCGGGCCAGCTATGGGGATGCGGTGCAGGTTGACAATTTAAATACCTTGTTTGAAGATTCAAGACTCGACAAAATTGCAAACTTCATCATCAAAATTCACTCTCGAAGGGCTGATCTCGAACGGCACCTCCATTGTGTCTAAGGCTGTGCTGTGTGTTGTTCCGGTGCTGATCTTGGGTCCCATAGGCTTCTTTGGCCTCGTGGACGTCATTAAAATATTTCATTTCATTTCATTTTAAAAGACTATCCTGTGCCTTCCATATTTGTTAGGCCTAAATGCCACATGGTGCTAGCCCATTACCTCGTAAGATTTAACCCTCGTGCACCTTGAGATCGGGATTTGGCGGGGAACGGTAGGATGTGGCTGGGTTTTCACTTCTTTTCTAAGCTGTTGGTTTCCAATCTACTTTCTTCTCCATATTTTTCCCTAAATTCTTTCATCGTGCCTAAGCTCTGTAGACATGGCGACATGTTTTCTTTATGTTGAATCTTCCCAACAAATCCCAAGCTGCGCCCTCCCTGATTCATTCTCTATCGAGCCAGTCTTATTTGTTTGAGAGTCACCAGAGCCTTTTTAAAATCCATTTTGTATATTATTTGCAATGGCATTCTACTTGCAGCAACATTACCTTATCACTGTGTTGTGATGGAGATATGCATCTTTGCTGCAAACCGCGCCCTCTCATTGAAGAAAACTTGGGCCAAATACATTTGCTTGGAAGTTTCTGTTTCATTTGTTTTTATTAGTTATTGAAGGCCTTGATCTGGTGTGTGGCCTATACCATGGCTCGAGCTTTCCTTGCCTCTGTTGTCTATGTGTCTTAGTGGGTGCGTGGGCTACGTTCCTCTTTAGGCTACACTTGAAAGTTTCTAAAGCCCTCTCTACACGAGCTAGGCGCGCGCCCATTTTGCTCTTACATTTGTTAGTTTCTAAGAGTTTTTAAATAGACATTTTATGTCCAAGCTAGGCGTGACATCCCCTCTATTCACTGCATCCTTTTCATGCTTTAAAATTTGAAAGTTTATAAAGACTATTCAGCAAATTCATTTTGAACAGATCCTGCAATGTTGGCGTATCCTCCATTTGTTTTGGCTGCGTTGTTCTCCTCATTGCATGGCCTCCAAACTGCTTCTAAAGATTTTCCTCATATCTATCTTGTGAGCCCTCATCTTTCAATTGATGATGATGGCGTGTCCTTATTTCCATGGTACAATGATAGATATATCTTTGCATGCTGGGATCTTTTCAGATTTCATTTTATGCTGCTCATGGCATCCCATCTATTCTTGTTTGTGCTTGCTTCTGTGGAGAGAGCAAAGCCTACATTCTCTTCTTGCAGGGATGTGCATACTCTAATGTCATCAGACACATTTATTGCATTTAATGGAAGGCTTCCTAAAGGATTTTTAACAATTACCTTGGCGCATTGTGCTAGGCATTCAATGAGATCACATTTATTTGAGGCATTCCTCTAAACAAACTCATGTGTTCCCCTTCTCATTTGCTTGGAAATTTTTGAGTTTTTTGCTTATATTGGACAGCTCCTCTATGTTTGCTTGAAGTTTGCTAAAGCATTTTCAACGAACCACTTTGTCATACACGCAACAGAGAGGACGCCCCCTTCAGGGTATTTGCAGTGCCTTCTCTTCATGGCGCAGGGGGGAGCAATCTCCAATAAGCTACTTTGATTCACTTTTAATATAAACACCCTTCATGGTCACGCCTCTTAGCTGGTTGCATTTGCTAGAAAGTCTTTGAGATATTCAACAAACCCCTACAATGGAGTGTGCATTGGATGTCTTCACCAGCAAAGCAGAAACAATATCCACTGTGCTTTCTCTTCAATTATTTAATCTGCATTTTTTAGTCCTTCATTACCTGTTGCAAGTATGGAATTTTGTCTTTTCTTTGTTTTGATGTGGTGCGTACCCTGCTACTCACTCTTCATCTTGTTTTTTGAAGTCTTTTGAGGACTTTAAAATGTAATCTTGGTGTATCATATGATGATGATGGCGTTTCATTTCATCCTCCATCTATTCTATTTTTCCCTGCACATAGTAGCTGTCCATCGGCTAATTTATTCACTCTAGCTACACCATCTTCAGATACTTTGAAACACAACTATTGTATACACAAAATCTTGCCTATCATGGCATCAATTCCTCACCAAATTCCAAGAAAAACACTGACCCAAGTGTACCTTGCATCAAATTCATCTTATGTTGCTTTAAAAATCCTTCTGCTTTATGCTACCAAGCATAACATAGTATTTGATGAGTTTGTTTTATCTACCTTAGTTGCATTCTCTACGAGTACTAATCCCAAATGAGATTCGTTTAGAATCACAAACCATGGCTGCAAAGCAAAGATATGTATCTCAAGTAATCAGGGAACTTGGAGAGTATTAGCTCGATGAGAAAATTTTCCTTTTCAACATTGTGTAGCTTATTCTTATAACAAAGCAAGATTTGATAATGTTTTGACCCCATCTCGTGGTATCTCGGATGTAAGACCACCCTCATTTGTGTCGTTGGGAGAAATTGTGATAAAGACAATTGAGAGCCCAGTGATGAAACACTATCATGCAATTCATATTTTGATAGCCACAGTGTTCTTCAACAGGATGTAATCCAACACTCGCAGCCTCATAACCAGGTGGAGCATGTCGGGTCCCCATGTTGGCTCGACTAAAAAAAAAAATCATTTTCAAACAAATTTTTGGCTCAAATATCCTTGATACAACTTTTGAATGTATCAAAGATGAAAAGATGAAATGGGTTTTCCTTAAAACTCACTTTCTGACATGTTTACCAAATATGCAAAACCGACCAAGTAAGCTTTGGAATTGGCTTTGAAAACTGAGCAAATGACCTCCTGAAATCACGAAAACTTGCAGGCATGTAGCCATTCGTCTAGAGAATACAATACAAAATACAGATTGGAGAAATCAATCACGAGGAAAAAGTTATTAACTGTCAAAGTTTCTCACTGAACTTTCTGCAACAAACAACTGTTCTTAACCAATTGAAACTGAAGAGATCACCTCGTTGTAAAAATATCAAATCAACTCCTGGCAAGTTGCCACTGGACACATAAGCTCATTTTGGCACAATGAACATGTGTGAAAAAGGATTTTTCTTTAATCATCTCCCATCAAAAGATATTGACAGTCGAATTTGACCTCTAAGAAAGGTTTCTGCAAAAGCAGGTGCAAAACAAGAGAAATTGCATTTGATTTTGATCTGCTAAAAATAGAAAATCATCTCGTAAGGCTCTGAAAACTGACATGTGAGTATAATTTGGTATGGAGAATGTATAACAACAACCATTTTATCATGACAGTCATCTGGTTGCAAAATGCAAGCTCAAGCGGGAGGCTACTTTGCAAAACTGAAAGTTTGCAAACAGTAGAAAAGTGCTAAAACCCTCTAGCTTCGCTTTTTGAAACCCTATCAAAACTTATTGTGTGAAGCTAAAAATTGACATTCCCACTCACATAGGACACATGAGTGAGTGTGCAAAGGGGTTTTGTACAAAAATCAACTGGCTTCAAAATATGACCCTCCAAAGTGGGTCACTTAGGCAGATTTCTTAGGTGCACTTCTAAAAGTGCAGAGGAATTTTTTTGAAATGGGCATCTCAAATTTGGGAAATTTAAGAGTGCCAACATTAGAAATCACAACTTCTAATTGGAAGTCCTAAAAAATCAACAAGGAAGTCATTAGATCTTATTCATAACAAAGAAATTGGGGTCTATGTGTGTTTTAAATAATTTATGGGGATCTATGGGAGATTTGAACTTAAAGACATCATGGTGGAATTGCTTTGGTCCATTGACAATCTATAAAATTTGAGTTCCTTTGGTATTACCCTTAAAAAATCTTTGCAAAGATTCAAAGAAGAATCAAACATTGGGAGGGGATGGAGAGAAGTATAGAAGTAGGAATGAATTTGGTAAATATTTTCACTACTTGCTGGTGATGTTAAATCCCTCCAAACTTAGTGACATTTTTGAACTTTCTTAAACCTTTCTTGTTACACCCCATTATGTATTTACCAATTACTTTTACTTTTATGAGTAAATATATTTTAACACGTGATTATGTTTCAGTGAATTACAGTAAATAAATGAAATATATGAATATGCATTATGATGTGATTGATTTTAAATGCTTCAAAGGTGTAAATGATATATGATGAATATGATTTTCATGTTATCAGCTAACTACATTTATGATGCACTAAGTTGCATGCAAGAAAGAATTGATCCCTACAGTGAAGAGAGGGAGAGTATCACCTAGGAGAGGAATTTTATATGGAAACCACTGATGTACCTACTTGAGCTAATGCACACACTCACAACCTAGGTTAGACAACCTTTGTCAAGTCAGTTTGGGTTGTGTTGATAAGTAAACCTTGGTGATAGTTAGGGTTAATGGAAATGTTTGGGTAATTGTATTGTTTCTCTTTGATTGTTTAGTTGATTTGAGTCATCCTTAGATTGTAGGATAAGATATACTTTGTATATTAAACATATATTTTATAATGGATATATATATATATTAAATTTATATATGTATATATA